>PVJN01021151.1:0-35052 GCA_004026805.1 Lasiurus borealis
AAAATTCAGATTTGGCTTTGATCTTCTCAGAGGAAGAGGAAAACTAATCCTATTTTATAAAAGAATAACATGCAAATTGACCATCACTCCAACACACAAGATGGCTGCCCCCATGTGGTCAAAGATGGCTGCCACAAGATGGCTGGCAGGGGAGGGCAGTTGGGAGGGACCAGGCCTGCAGGGGAGGGCAGTTAAGGGCAACCATGCCAACAAGAGAGGGCAGTTAGGGATTACCGGGAAGTTGGGAGCAATCAGGCCTGCAGGTAAGAGCAGTTTGGGGGACCAGGCAGCAGGGGAGGGCAGTTAGGGGTGACCAGGTCTGTGGAGAGGGCAGTTGGAGGTGACCAGGCCTGTAGGGGAGGGCAGTTGGGAGTGACTCGGCTGTTAGGGGATGGCAGCTGAGGGTGACTGGTCCAGCAGGGGAGAGCAGTTAGGGGCGACCAGGTGTGCAGAAGAGGATGGTTAGGTGTGAATAGGCAGGCAGAGAAGTTCAGTTAGGGGCAATTGGACAGACAGGGGGGCAGTTAGATATTGATCAGGCTGGCAGGGGAGTTGTTACGGGATGATTAGGCTGGCAGGCAGACATGGTTAAGGGCAATAAAGCAGGCAGACAGGTAAGTGTTTGGGAGCCAGCAGTCCTGGATTGTGAGAGGGATCCCAGATTGCAGAGGGTGCAGGCTGGGCTGAGGGACACCTTCTCCTCCCGCCATGCATAAATTCTGTGTACCAGGCTTCTAGTAAAGAATGATATTATTTGTTCAGTACTTTAATCATAAAGGAGGAAGCACAGCAGTGCTTTAGGGAATATTTAAAAACTGAAAATTATGTAAGGTAAAATGTCACAATGATCTTCTATAGTGCAGTAATATATACCTTCAAAAATACCATTATAGTAATCACAGCCATGAATATTGTGTTACTGTATATTGTGAAATCCCTTTACAAAAGCTAAGAGACTAATAAAAAACACCTTAACCAAGGTGACATTGTGTGTGAATAATTAAATGAATGTGGTAAAACTTGATTTAAGCATACAATGTAAATATTTTGTGTTTCTTAGGTAATTTTCAGTTTCCAGAAGAGTATCTATTCTCTTATTCTGTTTTATTTAGGAATAGAGTAGCCAGCAGTTCCACTTAATGCCTGGAGTGCTGGTATTCTGAGTTGTTGATAAGGGCACACCCATGCTTTGAAAACCACATGGGCAAAATGCAATGCTGACATTAGAAGCCACCCAGTGTTTTCAACCGAATGGAAAACTACCCCAGACCCTTCCAAACAGTAGCTTCAGAGTGAAGCAAATCGTATCCTCAGGGGGGAACTTTGGGTGTGCTCAAATAGGAAAACATACTGAGTTTTCAACTCTGTAAATTATACCGAGGAAGAAATAATTGTGTTCCAGAAAATTTCAAATTGGGACATTCAGTTATTCAATAAATAGATAACATTTCTATATTAAGCGTCTCTAAAATGTGCTGGCTTGGTGCTCAGGAAGCCCAGGGTTAGGTGGGAGATACACACAAGGCCATTATAACAATATAGAGTGTAATCTTAGAAAAGAGAGAGTGCTGTGAAAGAAGACAAAATAATGTAAATTTAATGCCCCATTAATGTCTCAAGTATTTACATGCTTTATAAGAGTGTAAGAACTTAGTGTAAATAATAGAAACAAATAAAAATGACTAATATGATATAACATTATATAACATTAAGTGTGGTTGTTGTGTTGTTGTTTTATTCAGGACAGTAACACATGCAGACTACATCCTATCTAATAAAAGAAAGAGTAATATGCATATTGACCATCATTCCAACATACAAGATGGCTGTACCCATGTGGTGAAAGGTGGCTGCCACAAAATGGCCAGCAGGGGAGGGCAGCTGGGGGAGACAAGGCCTGCAGGGGAGGGCAGTTAGGTGGAAACAGGCTGGCAGAGAGCAGTTAGGCATCAATCAGCCTGGCATGGGAGTGTTAGGGGTGATCAGGCCGGCAGGCAGAAGCGGTTGGGGGCAATCAGGAAGGAAGGCAGGTGAGCAATTGGGAGCCAGCGGTCCTGGATTGTGATAGGGATGTCTGATTGCCTGTTAAGGCCTGATCTTATTTGGACATCCCTCAAGGAGCCCAAGATTAGAGAGGGTGCAGGCTGGGCTGACAGACACACACACCCTTATATGAATTTCATGCACTGGGCCTCTAATTTATAATATAACCAGTAGAAACTTTTACTCTTCTCTAGAATAAAAGAGAGAGTGAAAGAGAGAAGAGAGAATTCCTTCACTTTTTTTTCTCTCACAGAAGTTCACAGTTTACTCACTCCATTGAGACATTTGCTCAAAATATTTCTTCTCTGAGGCATTATCTTTGACCAAAAGCACCTTGCACCATTTGTCCAGCCTCATCCCCTTCCACTTTCATTATTATTTGTAGGACTAATCACCCACCAGATTGAGCACTCATTGGTCTACTCTCTCACACACCAACTCCAATGCAACTCAAAAAACAGAAGCTTGTTTTCACTGCTGTATCCAGTCCCTCGAAGAGTAACTGACCTTTATTATTTCTTCAGTCTTTATTGACTGCATCAATTAATTAATGAACCATCTGACCTTCCAAATGGGTCTAAATTATTTTCAGAAATTAAATCAATGGTTACTTTATATATACATATATAAAGTAGAATAAGAATTGGAAATTATACTTATCATCCTATATAATAAAAGGGTAATATGCAAATAGACTGTACAGCAGAATGACGTGCACTGACCACCAGGCAGCAGATGCTCAATGCAGAAGCTGCCCCCTGGTGGTCAGTGTGCTCCCACAGGGGAAGCGCCACCCAGCCAGAAGCCCTGAGCCAGGCTCATGGTTGGCAAGCACAGCAATGGTGATGGGAGCCTCTCCCAAGTCTTCGGCAGTGCTAAGGATATCTGAGTGATGGCTTAAGTTTGTTCTGATGGCTACGGGGGAGCAGGCCTAAGCCATCAGTTGGACATCCCCTAAGGGCTCTCAGACTGTGAGAGGACGCAGGCTGGGCTGAGGGACTCCCTCAAGTGCATAAATTTCGGGCAACTGGCCTCTAGTATATAATAATGAAAAAAAATATAGAAGATGATAATCTTGAAAATTATAAAATTCTATCACTTCCTTCTAGAAGAGACTTATGGACCTCATCTTCTATGATTCCCAACAGCAAAACCCTTTAAACATTATTTTTTGAGGATTACTGACAATTATTCTCATAGGCAAAAAGAAATAATTTCTTCCACATTGCCTTGACCCACCACCACTCCATATATGTGAAGGTGTGTATATATTTGCAGATGTATTGTTCATATGTGTCTGCATTATCATAGATTGAAGACATTTGCTTGGAAAAGAGAATAAACAACGGTGTTTAAAGCAATGCAATTAAGCAATTACAGGAGGCTAACAAATAAGATGGGATTTGTCAATACACAGTTTTAGGTTTCTATTTTTAAGCAATAAATCACTAAAATGTGCAAATTACTCACATTAGTCTTTTTAAATGGGATGCACCTTCATGTTCAAGAGAACTTTGGGCTTGCACAGAGTAAGGTCAAGTTTCCACCTTACTAGTAAGCCCAGATGAGTGCAATATATATGGAGAGGACAGAGATATTTTGTTTCTTTTTCCCTTCATAGAAATAAACAGGTTTCAACATTCAGGTGGATGAGTGTTTATTAGAGGTTGTCATGACCTCTGAGGTTGGAGTCTTCAACAACTGCTTTGGGGGCAAGGGCATGGCTGTCCTTTGTGTATCTCTCTAAATTTCTCATAGAGTGCTCTCAGAACATTTTCTCAAATATTTATTCCTTATGTTCTTAACTAATAGGCAGATATATTTAAAAACAAAACAAAACAAACAAAAATAGCTGTTGAAAACATTCAACTTTAGGAGAAACGATTTGGAAAGCAATACTTACCCTCACTATGTTCTTACCTATACCCCACCTTCTAAATGATAATGTAATGGTAAAACAATGTTGCAGATCCTGAAAGACTGGATTTGGTTCCTGGAACTGGATAATTGATACTTGCGTTGCCCAGAAAAAACAATGACCTTGTATAAATCTAAACTTTTCTCAGAATTAAGTCAACACAAGAATGCCTGTCTTATCTAATTGTCATCAATATTGAATATCATTTGGACAGCTAGCAGAGTGCTTGGTACCTGGAAGAACATAAGGGGTCCCAGTTTTCCTTCATTTTGCTTTTTTCCCCCCTCTCTCCATGCCTACTAGCAGAATGAACAAGTGAAATGAGCCATATCATTTGGCAGCTTTCAAAAGGCAACTTCAAGCTGAACACGCCCAGGATAGTGAGAAAATAGTTCCCATCAGATCAGAATAGCCCATGAGTGAAAATACTTGTCTTTACCTCGGTGGGTGATCTATCCTGTGTCATAGTATAAATACATACATTATTTTAAATAAAAGTAGAGTAGGCGTGGCTTAGTCTGATGGTATTTAAAGAATGATAATATTTCCTTTTCAAATGAGAGCCCTAAGAATATGAAAAGAAACTTGAATTTGAAGGTAAGATGCAGAGTTGTTCTGGAGAATACAAAGCAGGGCTACAGAATTAACACAACATTGCTATGAAACAGAAAAGGAAGACCTTCATGGCCTCATTTTTTGGGGAGCTCAAGGGCTATAAATTGATGAAGCAAATCAATAGAGTTGGTCCAGCTAGGACATATGGTGTGTGGTCTTTGGTGTCACTCAACCTCTCTCACTTTTCTCTTGTGCAAATCAAATATAAGTGGTTTATCTTTTCAAATATGATGCTTTTGGGCTTGGATAATTACAAAAATGCTTGATATGGTCCAGATAATGTGTCTGATATTGCTGTCAGGGCATCATTTATGTGCTTAACAGAGAAGAAAATAAAATACAGACAGAATAATGTCCATCTAAGCATTTTGCCCACTTTTGTGGATCCTGACATTTTAAAAATTTGCCCCTATACATTGTATGGCTTTTTTAAAAATATTAAATCTATTATTTCTAAAATGTGATGGTCAAAGTTGTATTAAAGATAAAATTGTATGGCTATGGTTGGCTTCAAGTAGCTTGAGCAATTGGAATTGTTTCATTGAATGGCATAAATATATGATATATATATATATATATATATATGTATATATATATACATATATACATATATATATATATATATATTAAGTGTTTTTTAAAATATTAAACAAAATATTCTGAGTTATTTATAATCTATATAATTAGGTTGATATTTTAAAAATTTGAAACATGGTACTAATTAATGCTAGCGACTCTTCTCATAAGTTAAATATTTGTTTTTTTAATGCATAAAAATTATATTCTTGCCGAGACCGGTTTCGCTCAGTGGATAGAGCGTCGGCTTGAGGACTGAAAGGTCCCAGGTTCAATTCTGGTACCTTGCTTGGGGGCACATATCCACTGTGGGGCATGCAGGAGGTGGCTGATCGATGTCTCTATCTCATCGATGTTTCTGACTTTCTATCTCTCTCCCTTCTTCTCTGTAAAAAGTCAAAATAATATATTTAAAAAATTATATTCTTAAGTATAATTTTAATACTTTATTTTTTAAAAAATGTTATAATTTTAAAGCAAAAGTGTAATATAAATTAATTTAAGAAAACGTGTTAATTCTTTGAATTAGTAAGTCTATTGATATGTATAATATTTTTCCATATACATAATCTGTAAAGATACTTTTATGTTTTAAAGAGAATAATGTGAATTGGATCTTCCAAGAAACTTTTATTTACATAAAATGAAGGAATTACATTGATAACTACAACAGAGAACTATATATATAATCATACAGAAAATTTAGAACTATATATATAACCATACAGAAAATATAAAAGCTAAATTAATGTCCAAACTGTTATTTCCTTGAAATCTATTTTGATTGTATAAATACAAGTTCAATCTATGGTTGTTGTTTGATTCATCTCCAGTTTCAAACAACTCAACTAACTCACACTTTCTCTCATATAAGATTAAAATTACCATGAGTATGGTAACAGAAGCCTCATTTGCAAAACAGATGTTCCATATGAAAAGACAAGGGTTTTCCAGAAGTGATAATAACCATATGTTTTCATTTTACTATTAAATAAAAGTGTTTTTTTTTTCAAATGTGATAATATATTTAAATTAAAGCTCTTACTTATAACTAGGTCTAAATTTCCAGATCTTTTGGTATATCACCATTAAAAGGTTCAATCAGGTTTCTGGTCAGTTTGACACTGGCTATTCTTAATTCTCACATTAGCGTTGGACTTAAGACTAAATGTTACATCAGTGGGACTCTACTGTGAA
This sequence comes from Lasiurus borealis, assembly GCA_004026805.1. Lineage (NCBI taxonomy): Eukaryota > Metazoa > Chordata > Mammalia > Chiroptera > Vespertilionidae > Lasiurus > Lasiurus borealis. The sequence continues at coordinate 6,350 of PVJN01021151.1, forward strand.
GTTTAATAAATTAATCATTTCCTTCCGATTTGAAGAAATAGGATATTGATGCACAATTTAAGGATTAAGTTTTTTTATAAATCAATTGTAAATAATGAATTACCAGATTAGGTGTTGATTTCCTGGTATAAAAATGAAAGAATAAAAGTATGTTCTCCTGCTTAAAAAAATTCAGCATACAGTGATTCTTTGATATCAGATGAATGTGCAAATATATATTTGCATAAATGACATAAGATGATATGGATTATATGTATACACAAAAAAAACCATGTTTTCTTCTTGTGTTTGGATATAGGTATCTGTGTAGTAATGCAGAAATTGATGTATCTTCTTTACATCAATATATACTTTATATCAATAATGTATATATGTATATGTATTTTTTTCCTACTATAGTTGTGAACCCTCATGGCGTAAGTCAAAGACTCATTTTAGGTTAACAGGTGAAAATCTTCTAAATGATTGTCATTAGATCAAATTGAATGCACATATGCACATGCAAACACACTGTGAACATAGTCATCAAGTTAAAGTTAAAAAATAATACTTGAAATAAGTATATTTGTGATTCACTTTGGGTTTTAGTTTTGAATACACAAACACATCCATGTGTAACAACTAAGTACAAAGCATACAGATGTTGACATGCTCCTTCATAAATAAAGACAGATGACTTTAAGTTGCAAATTATTTCTCACATGTCCACAAAACCTTCAGCATATGCCATTCCATCAACACACTCAGCTGAAGGCTTTGCTTTCCATTTCCCTGAGAAAGAAAAACCATCTGTTCCTCAACCCCGTCTTTCTTTCAGCTATTAAGACCTGTTCTAGCTTCTTATAAAAGCCAGAATTTTAATATGTGGAATAACTCAATATCGTTTCCCCAATTTCCCTTGCATCTGAGCTTTTCAATTTCTTTTCTATTTCCCCCAAATAACTTAGACATATGCTAGTACTTATTTTGTTAAAAAAATGTATCAGTCAGGCGATGAAGGTTAATCAGTCAAGTAATCAAGGTTCAGATATACAGCAATAAATCATGTGGATAGCATGTACCCTTGATATGAATGGAGGAGAATGGGATTTCATCTCTGTGGTCTTTCTCTCAAAACTGAAAAAGCTATTCTAATCATGAGAAAAATAGCAGGCAAATCCTAATTGCCAGACCTTCTACAGAACACCTAACCAGGACTCTTGCAAACTATCAAGTTCATCAAAAAGAAGGAAAATTTGAGGAACTCAGCCAGAAGAAGCCTCAGGAGTCATGACAACAAAATATATCTTGGAATTTAAAGAAGAGACATTAGATGAATCCAAAGAAATATGGATAAAATATGAACTTTAGTTAATAATTTCTTAATATTTGTTCATTAATGCCAACACATGTACCATAGTGATGTAAGATATCAACAAATAGAGAAATGATATGTGGGGTATATGAGAATTTCTCTAGTATCTTTGAAATATTTTTCTCCATAAAAACTCTTTTAAAATATATATATTTAAAATAAGTGTTCTGAAATTAAAACAATGATGCCTCTCTTGATGTGAAAGAGACCATTGTGAACTACACCAAAGCCTGAATCCCACTCCTTCTTTGTCCCAAACACAGAGCTAGAATCCATTTCCCAACATCTCTAGCAACACAAGGGACCATGTGCCTAGTTATCACTAATGACATGTGAGCAGATCATTTTGGTTTATACAGGTTAAGAAGCAGAGGTGCCTTTTGCATGTTATTTTTTCCCAACTGTTATGTGAATTGGAAAGTATCAGAGTTTCTAGAGAATGAGAGAGCCACTTGGTATAAGAGATGTCCCTATGTTGCTGTTTCCTGGAAAGCTCCTCCCCTATATACCCATAACACTCCCTTGCTTTCTTCAAATTTTTATTCAACTGCTGCTTTTTCAGCTGTTACTTTATTCAGTGATGTTTTTTATACCATGGTATTTTAAAATACCATTTCCCAATTCCCTGTCCCCCCTTCCTTGCTTCTTTTTTTTCTCAAACCCATCCTATACAATAAAAGGCAGATGTCCTAACTGATTTGGCTCAGTGGATAGAGTGCTGACCTGCGCACTGAAAGGTCCCAGATTTGATTCGGGTCAAGGGCATGTACTTTGGTTGTGTGCACATCTCCAGTAGGGGGTGGACAGGAGGCAGCTGATCAATGTTTCTCTCATTGATGTTTCTAACTCTCTATCCCTTTCCTTTCCTCTCTGTAAAAAAAAAAATCAATAAAATATATTTTAAAAAAGAGCCAGATACCGTAACAGTGTCACTACCAGAACAACCGTTAGACCAGAACCACCATGGCCCCTCGCTGGATTGGCCTAATCTTCCAGCAAACAGTTAGGGGCTATGAGGCAGGCATGCAGAGTGATTAAGGGCAATGAGGCAGGCAGAGGAGTGGTTAGGGATGCTCAGATAAGCAGGCTAGGGACTAGGGTGATCAGGTAGGCAAGCAAATGGTTAAGGGCAGTCAAGTAGGCAGGCCAGCAGTTAGGAGTGAATAGGTAGGCAGACAGCTCCTTCCCACTTGCACCCAAGCAAGTGATTAAGGGTAATCAGGGAGTCAGGCTGAGTGGTTAAGTGTGATCAGGTAGACAGACTAGTGGTTAGAGGTAAACAGATAAGCCAGTAGTTAGAGGTAGTCAGGTAGGCAAACATAGGGGTTAGGGGTGATCTGGTGGGCAGGAAGAGGGGTTGGGGTGATCAGACAGGCAGGGGAGCAGATAGGGGCATCAGCCAGGCAGGCAGAGGTGAGTGGTTAGAAGCCAGTGGTCCCGGATTGTGAGAGGGCAGTCAGACATCCCCCAAGGGTCCTGGATTGGAGAGGGTGTAGGCCAGGCTGAGGCACACCACCTACCCCATACACAAATTTCATGCATAGGACCTTGAGTATCATCATATATATGCAATAATCTTTACACATTCATTTTGTCTATTAGTTTGTTTATGATTATATCCTAAAGAACTAGAACAGGAAAACAAATAGCATAAAAATATTTTAGATGGTCACATTTAAATATAAGTAATAGTTGAAATATATACAAACCACAAAAGAAGCAAAAACAAGCTCAGAAGCTCATAGAATGATTTCCCACAAACTGATTAACTTCTCCCTAAGTGCCTTGAGAATTTTTTAATGATTGGTCTTATATTCTAACTAGAGGCCTGATACACAAAATTTGTGCATGGGGCTATGTGTCTCTCAGCCCAGCCTCCATTCTCTTCAATCTGGGATGTCCGACTGCCGGTTTAGGCCTGATCCCAATTTGGCCTAAATGGGCAGTCGGACATCCCTCCCACAATCTAGGACTGCTGGCTCCAAACTGCTCGTCTGCCTGCCTTCCTGATTGCCTCTAACTGCTTCTGCCTGTCAGCCTGATTACCTCCTAACCATTACCTTCAGCCTGATTGATGCCTAACTGCTCCCCTACCAGCCTATTTTCCCCTAACTGCCTTCCCCTGCAGGCCTGGCCATCCCTAACTGCCCTCCCCTAAAGATCTGTGTCCCCCCAACTGCCCTTCCCTGCAGGCCCAGTAATCCCCAACTTCCCTCTGCTGGCCTAGTGACCCCTAACTGCCCTTCCCTTGCTGGCCTGATCACCTACAACTATCCTCCCTTGCAAGCCTGGTCCATCCCAACTGCTCTCCCCTGCTGGCCATATTGTGGTGGCCATCTTGTGTCCACATAGGGGCAGGATCTTTGAACACATGGGACAGCCATCTTGTGTGTTGGAGTGATGGTCAATGTACATATTATCATTTTATTAGATAGGATAAGGCCTGGTGCATGGGTGGGGACAGCTGGTTTGCCCTGAAGGGAGTCCGGATCTGGGGGGGAGGGGCGTTCCCTTGGGGCCCGTGGTGGTTTGCAGGCTGGCCACGCTCCCTGGAAACCCAAGCAGAGGTCCTAATATCTGGGATTTATTTTTCTCTATAACTGAAACTTTGTAGCCTTAAGGGGAGGCCTAGACCAACCAGGGTGTGTGGAAACCTTGGCTTCCTTCATAGCCTCCTGCTCTCTCCAGCTCCATGGCTTCCACAATTGTTGTTGGGATTTATTTCTCTTCTATAATTGAAACTATAGCCTTGAGTGGAGGCCTGGGCTCACCAGAATGTGTGGAAAGCTTGGCTTCCTCCATTGCCAGGGAAACCCAAGGCTCCCTCCTGCTTGCTCTATGGCCACAGCCATCTTGATTGAAATTAATTTGCATACCCACTCCCGATTGGCTGGTGGGTATGACTGGTGGGCATGACTGTTAGGTATAGCGAAGTGATGGTTAATTTGCATATTGCTTTTTTATTAGTTAGGATAGTGATCTTAACTATCTATTCAGGTGGCACTGTTTAATGAACAGATTGTTTCTATGACTATTAACATTATATTCTACCAGTCATAAACTGTTTCCTAATGGTAAATGAGGTTTTTGCAGAAATCAATTTAATTTTGTCAGTTACACTAATTATTTAAAATTATGAATGATATCTATGTTTGTTTTTTTGTTTATATAGTCTTTCCAAACTATCTGAAACCATACCTTAAAGATTATTTTAAAGCACACCTTATTTTATGCAATGTGATAGCCTAATGGAATTAGCATATATTTTCATTATGCAATATATGTAATATGATATATAATAATTTTTATGGTTTTAGTCTATGTATACACATTTTTGATAACTATATGAAATTTATTATAATACATAATTATATATGTACCCCTATCCATACCAATGTAATTGTATATATTTGTATATATGTATATATGTATATTTATCTATTATCTTGCTCTTAAGAAAAATGTAATGAGTAATTTTAGTCACTTACATCAAGAATTATCTGTGCAAGATTTTGTGTTAGCATATGGATAGGGCACTTATTCATAGTTGAGGTCAAAGAAAATCTCAGGTGATGACACATTGAAAACTGAGTTTGATATTCTAGAAAATATTAGCTAATGAATAACTTGGAGAGGGCATTCCAGAAAGTTAAAATGGTGAATATAACAAGTTGAGGACAAATAATGCTTTGAGGTGAAGGACTTCCCATCCTGGATAATATGGTTTGGTTACAAAAGACTTACTTTTCTGAAAACAACAGCAAAATCTGTTTGACTATAAATGTAGCCAGGGATTGAGGAACCTAATCTCTGGAGATAGAAGAAACACTGAGGTGAGCCTAGTCTGCTACTCTGATTTTTTCTTTCATTCATTTCTTCATTAGTAAGCAATACTGTGCAAGAAGTATATGAATAGGGAGCTGTGCACAAAGCATTAGATAAGCAGAGCTTTCAACAGTTTCATGAATTCAAGGAGACATAGAGTGCAGTACAAGAGATAAACTAATGAATTTAAGGAGGTTAGTAAAAGTTTCACAGAAATGACATTTGGACTGAGTTTTGAAAATGTGTATTAATGTAACAAAGGGATGCATAAACAAATAAGTAAATCACTCATGTGTTACTAAACTAAATAATAAATAGTCCTATAGTTTACCATGGGATTAAAGTGACAAAGAGGAGAGGTAAAAATAAGATATGGTAAAAAAATAACTTGGCAGCACTTGTGTTATAATGATAATTTTAATCTGTCATATTAATTAAAAGTTTTAAAATTATTAAAATGCTATTCAAATAAAATATGACATGGATCTCTACTATTTATGAGAGAAAAAAATCCACCCACTCAGACCTTATACATGTGGGATATAATTATCAATAATAATTAAAATAGTCTAAAAGCCTGATTTGTCCATCTTTTCAGAGAATAAATAGTTAGAAACTATATATATACATATGTATACATATATATATATTAAATGGGACACATAGTTGGCATTTGGCATTTTGATACTTATTGAAATACTCTATAATATATAGAAATACCTTTCTATTAGTTCATATATTCAGACCAGTCCTTGAGTTCTCTAAATAGAATAAAGTACCATCTGTTTATACTTTAAGTATATAAACTCTTAAGTATTCTGTCTGCCAACAATCACATCTATAGTTAAAGAGACATGAAGCAAAGACCTTGAGAAGGAAAGACCATCTTGTTTAAATATCTACAGCACAAAATATAGAGCCCAAGAAAATAATTAGGATATGACTGTAGCACTTGCTTTCCTTTTCTTAAGCAACAGCATTAGACTGCCTGCTCATACTACTTTTCCCTTTCACTCTGACAGTTTTGGTTTTTAGTGTTAATCTACAAATATTTATCATGTAATTATAAAGCTTAATTTTTCTTTGTTATAACTTGACTTCTTACACTGCATTTTTCTCATTTTGGACATAATTAAATTTCTTCTTGACTACTTCAGTTTAGCAAAGTTAAGCTGAATTCTAATTCTATTCAGAATGGACTATGCATGAAGTAATATATAGTATTTCAAGTATAATCACTCCATAATGCTATAGAGTTCCCATTAAAAAATGGTAAAAAAAATAAGCATTAAGAAAAATTTTACATTGTCATGGATAAATGCTTGTGAGCATGAATTATTCCTCTATGAATTCATAACAGAACTGTGATGTTTTATTAGTTAAACAAAATTAACTTCCTATTGCTAACATATATCAATGAATTGATTTCTACTTGCTATTTCTACTGCCATTCCTTTGAATTTCTATTGAATATTATTTTTTTCAGAATTATTTTATAAATAATAATATATTTGACTAATGTATATAGGACTTTCATTTTCTGTTTAAAAAGAAAAAAGAGATAAGACATCAGAATAAAATTAAGATAAACTGGTATACTACTTGCTTTTGTAAAAACTGTTTTACCATTATCAATTTTCTAGAATTAGTTGATTAGTTGGAATTATTATGCACATTGCCCTAAGGTTATCAATGAGTTAGTCTATTACTGGGTAGTAGAGTAATAATATACTAGGCCAGTTATTATGGCAGATTCCAGGTTTTTCAATTATCTGTTCTGAAAGATGGAAACAGTACTGCCTATTCAAAAGAACTTTTTAGGAATTAAGATAACATCTGTAAAATATACAATATATTATGTGGCACATGGAAGGATGGCAAGGAGACCCAATAGGGAGGGGAACTATGTGAAGAACTGAAATAAGTGAAATCCAGGAGATATGATGTGAAAGAAGTTGAGGGGAGAGTAGTTTTAAAGGTGCAATCTGGACATTTTTTTCTAATAAATGCTCTGCTCTCTGCAATGTGATTTCCACTGTAACCTTATGCAATATCAATAATAAGAAAGCAATTAGAAATTATTTGCAAAGATGAAATTTCTTAAGAAAACCAGTTAGAAACTAAAACTATCATTTTGGTATGAACCATATAGATGAAAGAAATGCATGACAATTTAGACTTTCTGTTGTTGTTATTGTTAGTTTATTATGCTAAAAAAAACACATCTCTTTATTTGGAAGACTGGATATCTCACGCTCAGTCTCCTGGCGTTTGAAAGCAGAGAAACTAAAGAAATGGGGAACATCTCATCTTAACCAAAACTCTCAGGAGAGCTTGTACTTGGAAACTGAGTTTGCTAAGAGGCAGAGTAGCAGCAGAATAGATCAGAGGAGGAGTTCAACTGTTGGCAACTAACACCCACATCTGTCAACCAAAGTAATTTCTATAGGCTTCCCAACTCTGACTAGCAGTGGGATAAAAATCAGATTGCAATCTGTGAGGATTGAGGGGACATCACCATCTCTGAGCTTTAAATCACCGCCCGCCCCGCCTCCCCCCCATATCAGTATTGCTATTGGTGGGCAAGGAATTATTCTCCTATTCAGAGATGTTTTAAGAAACATTAGTTTACTCAGGTACTGTTGGGAGGGATTTTGTGTAACAGACACTATCTTTGCCCTCAAAGAGTACAGCCCAATGGATTCATTAACATAGTAGGGAAAGCAGGAAAGAATCACTGGAATTGTGACATGAAGATAGAATTATTTAAGGAAAAATGTCGGTAGACTCTCTCTGAGCAGTGAACAGGTGTTATGCAAAAATAAAATAAAATAAAATAAAGTAAAATAAAGGTATATGTGTTCAAGTAACTTTAGTAAACTGTGTTTGATGAAATTAATGGGTGTCTTTATTACAGGACTTTTCAGTGTTTTTAATGTGATGCTGTGCCCTCTAAATCTCACTGGCCAGAATCTTCTGAAAAGCATATAAAAAAGACAAATGTATCACAGACCTATCAAATCAGAATCCTCAGAAGTGAGGCTCAGGAAAGTTAATTGAGAAATGTTAAGCATATAGCACCATGGTTAAGCATATGGGTCCTAAGGAGATATTGCTAGGGCAGGAAAGGGGGATATGGATTCTTGGTGGTGCCATCTGCTGTCATCCTTTATCATGATGTTTATTATCTCCTTGCTTAAGTTTACTTATGTTCAGAGTAAAGATAATGTATCTCATTAATATTGTTTTGAGGTCAAATGTGCAAAAATATGCACACAGCTCGTATGATTACTAATACATATAAGGTATTTAATGTGTTTATTTGTTGTGAAAAATCTTTATTAACAAGTATCATACACATACCAAATTATCATTGAAATATGGCAAATGTGGCTAGAAATAACAAAAAAGACTGTGGAATATAAATATGACCATAATATAAATAACAATAAATTTAAACAATTTGAATAATGAAGACAATGGATGTAGTGGAGTTTATAAACCATGAAGGGAGGAAATGTAATTTTTATTTATTTTGTCTATATACTAGTGCAGTTACAGTTAACTCCACCTGATTTTTATTTATTATTATTATTTTTTTAGATTTTAAGCCAACCTAGGATACTGACTTTAATGGAGGTGCAGCACTATGCTACAGAATAATGGGGGAAATTGGAATAAGTGGCAGTCTTACTCTTACTTTGAATTTAGAAGAATCTTGAGACAAAAATCTGTGTAGAAAAGTTATTGTGGAATCAAAAGATAGGGGAAAATGAATGAAAAATGAGAAAGAGGAAGGGCCAATACAGTATACTGCAATGGGAGTTAACTGCTGCAGCTAACCGAGGCCACATCTCACTGGGGACTTCTGGAAATGTGGTTAGAAGCCAATTTAGTGCTGGAAACACATGAGAAGTGAAGGATCTGACATATCTGTCGATCTAGTTTTTTCCACCATATGGTAATTCTCCAGCAGCTTCAGCCTGCCCAATTAGGACCAGACATGTCTCTGCATCCAGAGAATGTAGTCCGGCAGTGTCTTCTGTTTGTTCTGGAATGAGGCACTTCACTCATCATTCTTAGATCAGGAAAGATGGATGCCTAACAAGGACCCACCTTTTAGAGAATACTACATATCACGAACTTTCCCCACTTTGGAACCCCATATGAAACATTTTGTGAGTTTGGTTATGGTTAAGTATATGGACTTTTAGGAGAAGGTTGTTGTGAGTGGAACCAAGCCCTCCATGTCATGGAATGTGAAGCAAAGAACAAAGGAGTGAATGTGAAGCAGGAAAAAAAAAATAACCCACAACTTGTTGGTGAAACCAAGGGAAAAGTATGAGTGGCTGCTTTTGTTGGACAGTGTGAGTAAAAAAAAAACAATTACAAATATATAATGGGAATAACAGGAAAAACGGTACCAGATTCCAGAGAATGCCTCTGAGAAGAATAGAATTTATGAAAAGATGAAATCTGTTATTAGGAGTTGGGAACTTGAAAACAGAAAGGAACAAGCTACTATTTGGACTAGATATGTGTTGGGAAGAGTTCAATTTTGTATAATAATTCTTGTAGTACATATGCCTGAGAAGTTTTAAAGTTTAGTGTTGGAAGTATTTGAAAGTCTCCAGGCCAAAAACAGAATGGAGCTTTTATAGAAAGAAAAGATGATGGGAAAGAAAAAAAAAGTAACATGGGATTTGATTATTGAGGTTTTAGAGTGTGTTGTCCAAAGAACTGTGCATTTGGAAGTAAAAGTGATATTAAGAATAGTTCCAGTAAAAAAATAATAATTTAAAGAGGTTTATTCTCTGTAGAGTTGAAAGAATTAGGGATTGATTTCTGAGATTTAAATGGTGTTATATGGGACAGGCATGGAATTGTGTAAATATTTGCCAGAAGAGAATGTAAATTTGGAGTTAGAGGTGAAGTACACTGAGGATTCTTATAGGAGCTAAAGTTGGAAGGGCTCAGATGGTGGGAACAGGGCTTCGAGCCAGGAAGAAAGCAAGACACAAGCCAGGGCTGAAAGAAGAGTGGAAACAAGCCAAGGTTATTACAAAGATAAAGTAGAATGAAAGTTTCAGCGATGGGAAGGAAAGAGAGATGGAGCCCCACATGTGGCATTAGAGACTACAGAATGGAAAGGGATGGGAAGCAACACGCTACTGCTGCTGAGTCCACAGAAGCTTTATTTTTCCAATAAGTAGAACTTTCAGATACATATCATAAAAATAAATAAAAATTGATGAAACAACAGACATTCCTTTAGTATGTACACTAAGCATACAATGGTCCAATATGGAGAAAAATGAACTTGATAGAACCACTATTCATCAAAACTTTATTCTCCTTAATATTACAATGATGTCATGTTTATCATCTTATTTTATTTTATTATTTGAGATTAAAATAATTTATCAGCTTGAATCAAGTCTTTAAATATGTAATATCACTACAGTTAAAATAAAAGAGTGTATAAAAACAAAAGATACTGGATTACAGTTAAATGAATAATTAGTTTTAAGGAAAAGGGTAGTTTTTTGTTTCTTTGTTTGTTTGTTTTATTTTACCACTCATCCTTCCTCAAATGGAGATTCCTTGCTTCAAAAATTAGACAGCTGAATGAAAGTCCAAAGGAGAGACCAAATACCAATTTATCAATATTTAGTAAGCACCTAAATATTTGTTCCAGCTTTAGATAAAGTTTGATTGAAAATATGAGCAAGTTCAAGACACTTGAATGAGCTTTACTACTTTTTATTGCAAATCTAATTTACCAGTTGTAAAGGAAAGAGTCACCAAACTCTTCTTGAAAATCTGGGACAATAAGATGTGGAGAATCTGTTTACCAAATCCATTCAGAAGAAAAGAGTGAAGCCCAGAGAGCTGACTTTATGAATAACCTTAAGTGAACTAGTTAAATGTGGCCTAGTAGAGAATCAATATAAATCTTGTCTCTCCCATTAAGGGAGTAGGCAGAACTGGACCAGATGTGGAAAAAAATGTAGGAGCTTAAAACTCAACAACAGGATTTTCTTTCCTTCCTTCCTTCCTTCCTTCCTTCCTTCCTTCCTTCCTTCCTTCCTTCCTTCCTTCCTTCCTTCATCATTCAATAATATTTATAGTATACTGTGTTAAGTATTTCCTAAATATTGGGGATGAATTTCTTGGAAGTCAAGATAGAGGCAGTCTCTACTTTGGGGAACTTTTCAACTCTAGTGGAAATAATACAATAGTAACTGAGCAAGTAAATATCAGGAATTAGTTTATGTTATGTAAATAATGATCTGCTAAAATGAAAGAGTGACCAACATACTGCCTAGAGTACAAAAGACAAGTAGTTTACTCTAAGAGTATGGAGGTTCAGCTGAGGCGTTGATACTAAGTCAACATCAACATTTCTGTGAAGTGAATATTACAGTCAAAAAATTTAAAAAAGGGATATTTAATCATGTTATGGTGAAGAAGTTTGATTAATTCTAGGGAAAAAAATGACAGGCAGGGCAAGAGTAATTTCATGACTAAGTAAGTAAGTAACAGGACATGACTTTATAAGGGCAAGCAAGAGCCATGCAGGTCCCAGTAGAAAAGACTACTTACTTTATATTTCATCCTAAGTTTAATGGAAATTATTTTTAAGTTGTAAACAGGTGAACAACATAAACTGCTATTTATAATAATTTGAATATATGGTCACAAACTAGTTAATAGATTAATTAAACTGACAGATTTTTCATTTAATTTTATTTATATTTTTGTTAATCCTCATCCGAGGATATTTCTTTCATTGACTTTTAGAGATAGTAGAGGGAGGGAGGCAAAGATGGCAGGTGAGAAAAGGGAGAAAGAGATGTGAGAGAGTCACATTGATTAGTTGCCTCCCTCAAGTACCCCTGACTGACTAGGGCCAGGTACATGCCCTTGATCAGGAATTGAACCCGTGACCCTTCTGTGAACAGGCTGATGCTCTAACCACTTAGAACATCAACCAAAACAGATTTTTTATTTAAAATAAATGACACAATTTATATAAGAACATGTGTTTATATATAGCAACATTTACCAAACAAAATGTAATTATTTTCTCAACTTTTTTAGGAAATGAAAAAAAGAACAAGTCATAAGATTTTTAACAATAATTGGTCAATTGTTTGTTTGCTTTGAGACTATCTCTCCCCTACTCTGCTTTGTTTCAAAACCTGATCCTTGTAAAGTGTATTTCCTGGTTCCCTGGTGAACTAGATTTCAGTTAAATTCTTCATATGACAGGCTCTGGCAACATATTTGAGGAAAGAGTATGAGGGGAAACCAAGTTACCCTCTGCCCCTCTGTGTCATAGTTATAGGACCTAGAATTTACCATGCAGCTAGAGCTCCCAAGTTATAGTGGCATCCATGCCTCTCTTGGAATATTGAGCTCTGTAGGTGCAGTACATTAGACTGTTACAAATTTTTATGTCTCACCATCTTTGTCCTTTCATCTTTTTGCAACTGCTATAGTTAGTTTCTTCTATGAAATCCCCTCTATTTAAAAACATGGGTTAGTTTCTGTTTTGTTTTGTTTTTAATTGTTACTGTTTTTATTTTTTTATTGCACCTGAGTAAATTAAATTCTTATTCTCTATCTAGCTTATTTCAATGTAATAGAATTATTTATCTATTTACCTAATGCTTAGTCTCATGTTTTACCTTTAATTGAGCATTTAACTATTTGTGTTTATTTAATCCTTTGAAAATTACAGTGTTCCCAGTGCTAAGTCCATCCAGAAATAAGGACTTTAGACACTTACTGTGTTAGAGAATGGAACTTTTGCAGATAGGACTCATTGGTCAATAATTTTTTTATGGAAATGAAAGTTAAATGGTAAGTAGATTTCTGTACTGTAATCATTAAGGTGTAGAAATATCTACTCCTCAGATAAATCCTCTGACATTTTATCATTATTTTAACAACTGATTCTTTTAATATGTAAAAAAATATGGAAAATCTAAATTTTAAGATATATTCTCAGTGATTCATAATGTATTTTTTATAGATTTTATCAGTTGGTTTCTTTTCCTAATAAACCAGAGTAGTAAAATGAAAATGAGATTTTGCTTGGGTTTAAGAGAATAAGGATTTTGAGTCACCTGTTTGTAGCATGGAGGTAAAAGATATTGAGAGGCTAGTAGAAAGTATTAAAACAGAGTAACTAGTTAATATGCAGATAGTAGAGAACATGGTAGAAGAGAAAGGGAGACTGAGAAACCCACTTAAGTAAATGTGTGCTCATCTGGCACTGGTATATATATATTTCTGTAGCACCTGTCATTATTAAGTACGCATTTCATGAATCACTAGCTTTTTACCAACAGATCCTATAACAGGGATAGTGTTATGTTAGTCATGGATTACCTTCATTGAAGAAAGCAGGCAATTTATTATCCTACCTTTCTCCATTTCTACTTTCCCTCAATTCCCCCCCCATTCCATCTTCCTTCCTTTCTTTATTTTTTATTCTATCCTATATTCCTCCCTTTCTTTTTTTACTTCTCTCTTCTAGTTGTAAACTAAATCTGAATACAAAGTGTCAGTTGAAAAAAGTTGAAGATATTATCTATACAAAGTAACTTGTATTTTACTTGGGGACTCTAGGAATGTCTGAAAGAAAAAAAAACCACAACTTAAAATAAATAAAATATTTATTGATTGAAAAAGAAATGAAATCTTTAGTGGTTGAAGTATAGACCCCATTAAAGATCATGCTTGGAAATGAAGAGCCTCGCCCCTCAAATTCCATTGAGACCACTTTTGTGATGATAATGTTTGTATGTGTATGCATAATATACAAATTATCCATGGATATTAAAAGTTTGGAAAAGCTTCATTATGAAGTTTTTATTGGGGTGACATTGGTTAATAGAGTTATATAGGTTACAAGTGTACAATTCTATGACACATCACCTGTTTAATATTGTGTGTTTACCACCAAAAATCAAACCTTCTTCTTTGAGCGTTAAACTAAAAAACTTGAAAATATTAATATAGTTCAGAAAACAAGCTTGAATCTGAAAAACTGGTTATATGCAAAATACAAAGACAGATATCCTTCAATTTTTGAAATTTTGACATTTTTATCTGATTGAACATTTATGTTTCCACATAAATTATTATAATGTACTTAAGGTTTTTTTCTATAAATATCTGTAATTATTCTAGCATAGAAATAGAGAAAGTTTCATGCATAATGTAAATTATTTAAATTTTTTATTAGGTAATTATAATAATTACAACAGAAGCTATTATTTTATGGTCAGAAAATGCCTTCCGGCTCATAATTATTGCAAGATGATAACTTAGTAAGCTTTGTTCATTCTTATTAATTTATGGAGCCAATAGTGATATTTGAAAATGTTTTCTTTAATATGAGCCAATTTACCAAAGTCATCTATTTTCACAAACATGTACTTGCTTCATTGACAAGCTTATCTTTCATCATTAAAGTTTTTTTATAATAAAGTTTATATTTTTAAAATGTGATCATTCTAAATCTGTACTCTTATGTGTATTTAAATCCTGCCTTATTTGCTTCAGGAAAATAATCTTCTCCTACAGGATATAGTTTTAAATAAATCCAAAGAAATTTACTAAAGATACAATATATTTAAATTTTTCATTCTTATTCAACAATATTTTTGTTTTTATTAAAGACTATGTCCTTAGAATTAACATGGCACTCTGACAGCTGTGTTCTTTTGCAAAGTTTGTTGTAAGGTTGCTGTATGTACTACTGAAAGATAATTTGAGTCTCGATTTATAAAGGCTTCTCCTTCTTGGCTCAGGTTCTGAGTTTGTACACTTTAAAAATAGAAGTACTTCATAAAGTCGTTTGATATCTTTTCATCAAAGAAACTAAGGAAGACCTATTTCATTTTTATTTTTACTTTGATTCATATTTTTTCAGCATTAGAACTGGGTTAAGCTCCTTGTCATATTATATAACAAAAATATCTTGTCATATCCTGACATCTTGTCACCTAAATAATGACTCATGGTCCTGGTGAGCTTTCAGAGAAAGGTTCTGGCAATTATCAAATGTCTTAGCTCTTCCTTTGGCATTTCACAAAACTAAAAATCCATTTGATATATTATCTACATTTTTGAGAAAATATAGCCCTAGGCACTCATTCTAAGCTGAACTGACGGTTTCCATATGCTTACATATGATGGGAATAATATGCAATATTCCATATGCTTCCAATTTATACATATGTTTAAAAATCAGAATATACTTACCTTGACTGCTGCTTAAGAATTCCAGGAATATAAATATAAGTAGAAATTAAATATAAATTGAAAATATTAAAAACAGAGAAGTGAAGAGGTAAGGTTCGTGGATACCTAGAGGAAAAATCATTCTCAGCAGAAGTGACTGTTGCCAGCTTGTTTAAAAACAAATGGTGCAGCTGATATGGCTGAAGCAGAGGGAACTATCCAGGAATTGAGTGAGAGAGTTAGAGCAAAGGACCAGAACATGGGGCTCATTGTAGGGAAAAAAGCACCATGTACTTCATTTTAGTGAGATACATTTATTCCACAAATATTTATTGAGCATCCTAATATGCATCAGCTGCTATTTGAGATGCTGGGGAGATGATAGTCAACACAGTTTTATTTAAATCATATGACTTATACATTTTTTAGTGGGGCACAAAAATTGGTTATATAGATAATAGGCCAATGCTATGCAACCACCTCTCTCACAGTAGAAGTTGATAAGTACCATGGTGAGAAAAATAAGACAAGATAAAATAACTAGAAAGTTCACTCTGTATTGAGAAGTTGCTGCTATTTTATATAAGGTTGGGAGATACAACTGATATGTATTCTATAAGGAAGGGAATCATTATAGGAAGGCATGATTAGAATCAGGGCAACCAATTAGGAAGGTATTATAATCAAAGAAAGAGGTGAGTTTGGCTTTAATCTTGCAGGTGAAGGCAGGAATGACAAAATGTCATGGGATTATGAATTAATTTCAGAGGGATATTATCCAACATGATTGGCTATTGTATTTCATTCTAGAAAGAGACAAAAGGAAGAATCAAGGATGACTCCAAGAATTATAATAAAGCAACTAAATGAGAAGAATTACCTGAGATGAACAATATTAAGTTGAAAGGTAGACTGAAGGAGTAAAAATGTGTAAGTTTCATAAATTTAAGTATAGCATATAAAATTGCCATAGAACTTTAGACAGAAAAAGACTTAATAGAAAGGTAGGTGAGTTAATTAGAAGGCCTTAAATAGTGAATTATATTTTGAACTTCTAGGAATAATTCCTAGAAACTTTTGAGAAATAATCCAAAAGGGGTTGCTGCTATTGTTCGCTTTTCAGCATCAATAGAATAACAATTCCTGATGCTGATCCAATCAGTACAACTATGTCTAGATGTCAAGGAAATTAGTAAATGGACATCCCATTGATGCGATACAATGATTAGGAAGCCATTTTCATAATCATTGATGATATTTCCATTGTTACTCCACACCCATGATGCTAAAGAATAGCATAATAACTGTTTATGGCAACATAAACACTAAAAAAAAAGTAAAAAGGACTTAATTATCCAAAACTCTTTTGTACTTCAAAGCTAATAATATCTAGCTTTTCACTTCCCTAAAAAGAAAAACACACACACTACGCTTGCATGAGTGTTGTGGAAATCAATGCAGACTACTTGCATAGTGTAGTGTCAAGTGCAGTGGAATATACACTATTTTAAACATGTTAAGTTTCAGGTAAGCATGTGATACCTTTAGGGGATTTCAAATCCAACTTACATGTATGAATTTTATAATCAAAGAAATATCATATTAGGAAAAGATAATTTATAGGTAATGTTTAAAATCATGAGATGGGATGAAGTAATTTAAGGATTGGATAAGCTTAGGGAAGAAAAAAACTGACCTTTCCCTTCACCTTCTACTACTATTAGTAATAAAGCTTTAAACCACTTTTATAGTTCTTAATAAAAAAAGGGAAATATTCCATATACAATACTGATATGAATACTTTTAATATCAGAGAGAAATCTGTGTAACCTCATAATAATAACATGAATTTACATATTCAGAGAAAATAAAAATTAGTTTTTTATAAGAAATCAGTTGTGAAGTTGTACATCTAGTGAATTCATTTGTGAGGAGTAGTATTTGATTAGATTTGTTATTATTTCTGTGTTACAAATTATTCTTTAATAGGGCAATTTAAAATAAACATTTATTTTTTTTACAATTTTTGTGAGTTGAAAGTGACTCAGCTGGGTAGTTTTGGCCCATAACATATCATGAGGTTATAGTGAACTTGTTGGTCAGGGCTACAGGCCTATCTGAAGACACAACTGGGAAGGATTTGCTTATAAGCTTATTCATGTCATTGTTGACAGTTTTTAGTTTCTCAATGGCTACTAGCTTAAAACTTAGTTCCTTTACTCATAGGATCTCCATAAGGTTGCTCACAGTACAGCCCTGTGTTTTCCAATAGAAAGAGTTTGCCCAAGAAAAAAGTTGCAGTTTTTTAATAGCCTAATCTTAGAAGTGATATATAATTCTTTATATTATACTAGAGACTCAATGCACAAAATTCATGCAAAGGGCTCAGCCTTCACAGCCCTGCCTGCCTTGGCCAGTCCTTGCAGCTCCAGATTTGTCCAGAATGTCATCTGGACAGTTGTTCTGCTGTCCAGTCTAATTATTATATTAACTCTTTATTATATAGTATTGGTCACACAAACAATCCCGATACCATATGGGAGCAGACTACACAGAGATTTAAATAACAGGGGGAAGGGAACATTCGAGATCATATTAAAAGCTGGTTACCACAACCAACATTTATTGACTCTCAACAATTGTGGGAGCTAGGTAAGCTGTCTAATAATTCTGTTGTCTTCACATATAATGCTAGAGTCAGAAGCCTCAAAATAGTCAATTAAGGGATATCAAATGAGAAAGAGAGTCAAATGAGAGAGATCAAGCACAGCTGGAACCCACAAGCACAAGCTAGAATCCATAAGGAAAGATTCCAACTCTGTTAGTTCTTCATGATTCTCACTTAAGTGGAATAAGTGTCCTCAGAAACCTAGGCCCTTGGTCACAGAGCTGGACACATACATTTGGCCCACGGGTCTCCAAGGTTGAAGGAGAACCTAAGGATGGTGGTGTAATCATGGACTAGCTGCTGTGCCACACTAACAAGATGAGCCAGCATGTAAGTGACAATATAATGTAGGCTAGCAAATGGCTCCTGATTCACTTCTACTTTCCAAGACTCCTACAAGAATCTCTATGGTGGCCCACTCTTACCAAAAATTTACAAAGAAGAAAATTCCAGAAAATGTAGTTCAGTCTAAAAAAGTTATTTCACTACAAAACCACCACAGATCATGAAACAAGGAGCAATATTCCCAGCTCCTCTATGAAATAACAGTAATTTGAAAGCATATAAGAGATTCTAGACTAAATAAAAGTATTTTTTGTAGCCAGACTGATTAAAACTTTTCTCTATTTCCTTTGTAAGAAGCAATTCATAACAAATGTCCTAACTGAGCTTTTATATTACTTATTATTTTTAGATTGTGATGTCTCTGTTTTTGTAAATTAAAGTACAATTGACATATAACATATTACTTTCAGATGTACAACATAATGAATTGATATTTGCATAAATTATAAAGTGATCACCAAAATAAGTCTAGTTAAACATCTATCACCATTCATAGTTCCATTTATTTATTTTTTTGGTTGTTCCTTATTGATACCATCCTAAAGTCTCAGCTGTGGAGGAGATAGGAGTCTTGGTCAACATTTTTGCCTAAATTGAGAAGATGTTGAAGGACCAGGGCTTATGGTCTCTTCCCCTATGACAGACAGGCAACCAACCACTTTTCAGGCACCTCCATGTTCCCACTATCTCTTGGAGCAAGATCCCTGCCAAGGCTTACAAACATACATGGGACATTTCCAAACTGACCTCCCCTACACTTTATAGGAGATGGATAAGTTGGCCTGTGGCCATGTGAGCAAGCCTTATCCACTCATCAAAAGAGAGCAGAAGAGAACTCAGATGGATGAGAACCAAAGTGGTTTTCCCATCTTTCTAGTTTAGTGATTTCCTCAGCCTAAATGAGCCAAAGTCTTGCTTGCCTTGAGTTCTTGCAAGATGCTTGATTGTGTTGAGGTTTTTTGAAATATACATTTTTTACTTTGTGTAGAGAATGAGTGTGCCACCGGGGTGTGGTGAACAGGCAGGTCTGGGGGCAGGGGATCACCTGTGTCAGACATTCCTAATATGAAGACCACTGCAGGCAGAAATATCTAGCCTGTTGTCCATCCATCTGTGTCTCACTCCTTTAGACAATCTTCACTACCCCTGTCAGTATTCATGATTTTGTTTTGTTGGGTATGTTTTCCAAATCTTAATTTATGGTGATCTTTTATTATTATTACATATATAATTAATATTATATTATAAGTAACATCAAATGTATATAAAATATTAACTGACATCCCATTTTCCTGGGCTAAAGATGCATTTGTAAGTATGAGCCCTCACAGATAATTATATGATGTGTATAATAACTCAAAGATAGAGGCCAATTCCAATATTCACAATGGAAATAGCTAGAGAAATAAACTCTCATATTCTTACCTCAAGCATTCAATCTTTATTTTTTTATTGTTGTTGATCTTCATCTAAGCATATTTCTCCTTCTTTTTTTTTAAATATATATTTTTCTTGTTGATAGTATTACAAATATCTCTCATTCCTTCTTACCCCTTTTCTCCACCCCCCCCCCCCTTACCAGGTCTTCATTGTCTGTGGAGGATTTTTTTAAAATTAATTTTTTTTATAGAGTGAAAGAAGGGACAGGGAGAGAGAAAAACATCAATGTGAAAGAGACACATTCTATAACCAGGGCTGGGAATCAAACCTGCAACCCAGGTAGGTGCCCTTAATGGAGAATCAAACCTATGACCCTTTGCTGGCAAATGCTTTTAATCACTGAGCCACCAGTCAGGACATCAAGCATTCAATCTTAACAAGGTTTATTTCTATTTGAATGGGCAGCATATGATTAGACTTTCAATATTATTGGTTATTTTATCTCATCGAATTCTAAAGTAATGTGAAATACTCATGCTTATTAGTTTTAGCTTTATAAAGGGATTGCAAAAGATTTGTGAATGTTTTTGTGCTTCATTCTGTATTCTTTAACATTTCTAATCTTCTTGGAGAGTTGAGAAAGTAGAAGGATTTTATCCAATAGTCTTAAATTCTATAAAATTGAAAAGGTACATGGAGCTGAGGCGGAGAGTAAGAGAATCAAAAAATAATTCCCAACTTAAATTGAAGCCACCTCTTTTCATTCTTGTGCACGGTCTATGCTTTCTAAAGCTTTGACTCAGTGTAAAGGAGGAAGGAAAATCACTTGACATAAACTGTATAATAAATGTGCAAGTGCAGATTCATGAATTATATCATAAAAATCTCTAAACTATCATTTCTCTCCAAGAAAAGTCACTGGTTATTTTACATAATATCTTCCAGGTTCCTTGTGTAGAAATATCTCTGATCAATACGCATAATTCACATTGAAACGAGGAACTGCAGAGTGCTTTTCTGTCAGAAAACTCCCTCTTAATGTTTTCTTATGGATTCTGTTTTCTAACTGTACACATTGAATTAAAACATTCATTATATGTGCCAGTTAACATTTTATTTCGGCTAGTAAAGACATTTGTAAAGAAAAGATTCCCACTATGCTTGAAATAATTGGTTTGATGCGTCAGAGAAAAGTATGAACCTTAGAAATATGTCTGAATTAGGCATCATTCAGTTTATTAATCCCAATTTGTTCACCTCCTGCTGCTACTTTATAGGCTTCAGAGTTTCCTAAACTTCAGCAACTTTAAAAAAATTTAAAAGAGTTTTCAAATGTAATTTTTTTTTTCATTTGGCAAGATGTTTCTGGGGTAAACATGCTTATATTTCAGGTTGAGCACAATATAAAATGAGAGTTAGAGCATCTCAGAAAAAATAAGAATAGCTATTATATAATCTTGTTCAAAAGACATTATCCTGATACTGTAGACAATGGATCAGGATGGATAATATACCTCCTGTTTTCCTTCTATGACTGCAAAGAGCATATATTTTCTTCTTCTTCTATATGATATAGAATATCCCAAATATACATAAATAATTCAGCACTACATAAGAATAAAACTCTTTATAATATGTTTTAATGTTATAAAGAATTGTAACAGTTAAAAAATTAGGCTTTGAATGAAAAGGGAGATGACAGGCAGAAGGTGAAAAAATGCTAAATTGATACAATCTCTTTGGCATAGTTTCCATTTGCAGAGAATATCAATGGAAGCTCTGTCAACAAACATACCAAAGAACATCAGTTTATTTAATTTATATTCTGTTGTCTACATGCAATTCTTTAAAAGTAAGACCAAAGAAAATGGAAGAAACATGCTTATCATTTCGGGAAACAGGGTAGTTTACTCACTTTCATTCAGGAAGATTCAATATTTGTTTAAGGTCTACTTCGTATACACACACAATGTTGAATAAATTGGCCTCTGTCCTTTGATGACAATCTGCCACCCTTCAGGTTCATATAAGTATATGTCTCGGCAAATCTAAGTTAATTCCACTTATATTTGGTGTATTCCAGTCACCTACTAACACACTGTTGTCAGTGCTCTGCTCCTATTCTCTTTTTTATTCAACTTTTACTTACTATGTTTCTACTAAAAGTTGGAAATATAAAATATAAATATAAAATTATTCTAATATCTAATCTAGATTATGACAATAGACCATAGTAGTTTTGGTTTATCCTTAGAGCTGTAGGACACCAGTAATTCCCATCCATGAACTTATTTTTTTAAGGTTTCCCATCTTTTTTTTTAATTTCTTTACTAATTAAGATATTACATATGTGTCCTTATCCCCCTATTACCCCTCCTACCCTCTGACTCATGTCCTCCACTGTTATCTGTGTCCATTGATTAGGGCTTATATGCATGTGTCCTCCTTACCCCCACCCTCCCCTACCTTTCCTCTGAGGTTTGATGGTCTGATTGATGCTTCTCTGCCTCTAGATCTGTTTTTTGTTCATCAGTTTATGCTGTTCATTATATTTCATAAATGAGTGAGATCATGTGATATTTCTATTTCTATGACTGGTTTATTTGGCTTAGCATAATGCTCTCCAATTCCATCCATGCTATTGCAAATGGTAAGAACTTCTTTTTTTTTTTTTTTTACAGCAGCATAGTATTTCATTGTGTAGATGTACCACAGTTTTTTAATCCACTCATCTGCTACTGGGCACTTAGGCTGTTTCCAAATCTGAGCTATGGTGAATTGTGGTGCAATGAACAGAGGGGTGCATATATCCTTTCTGATTGGTGTTTGTAGTTTCTTGGGATATATTCCTAAAAGTGGGATCACTGGGTCAAATGGGAGACATGAACTTATTTTTTAAAAAATATTACTTTATTATTATTAGTAGTAGTAGTAGTGGGTAGTATTTATATATATATATTATTTCTGAGAGATGAACAGGTATGTAGAGAGATATAGAAACATCAATGGTGAGAGAGGGACCTCCTGCACATCCCCTACTGGGGATCAAGCCTGCAACGAGAGGCATATACCCTGACAGGGAATCGTGACCTCCTGGTTCATGGGTTGATGGTCAACCACTGAGCAACATCGGCTGGGCCCATGAACCTATTTTATTCCCTGTATGCCTTTTCACTTTGCATTTGATTGTTTAATCACTTAACTTTTTTTTAATATCATTCTGTGATCTCCAATTCTATAAGCCAAAGACATAACAAAGGCCACATTGGAAGCATTACCTTATTTTTACTATCCTGATTGTCAGTTAATAGGCCAAATGACTGTCTAGCATGCTTTATTGGTAACTCTTTCAAAACGATTCCAAATTAGATGCAACAATTATGGACTCACTGCTTTGAACAAAAACTACGTTGGGGAACTCCTCAACAGATCAGGTTGATTCATACTATTATCTAAACTAAACTTAAAGAGCAAAGTTCTAGGACTTCCACTATTAATTTTTTTTATGATGACTCTGGGCAGTATTCTCACAAACCATGTAAATATGACATCCTCAGCTGTTGGATTCACTATGCCGCTTTCTGCAATGTGCAACACACGTGAGAAGTTGGCTACAAATTAAAGCAGTACAGGCAATAGCAATAGCAAAAGAGGAAATGACCTAAGGGAACAGGCAAAACATTCTCTCCTGATTGCTTTTATCTTAGAAAGTTAACATGTGAATACATTTCACATTTCTGAAAGCGATACAAATGCAAAATGTACTTAATAATAAAAGTTAACTTTAACTCACTCCATAATTTATTTTCCCTCAGAAATGTTTACAAACTTTACTTTGATCTAGTAAAGAATGAGGAAATAACTAAAATAACCACTGAAATGTGAAAACCACATGCAACATGGATTTGGTGTTCTCATAGCCCAGATATTAGTGGTCATTGTCTTGTCTGATTCCTCAGAACCTCTCCTTTATTGTCTGCGAAATTTCTGAAGGTGAATTCAGTCAGAACACTAGCTTTGCTTCTTGATCGGCAGCATCACTACCTCCCCAACATGCCTTGAACACACACACACACAAACAGACACACACATGTAAATGAGTTATGAGTTCCTAAGATCATTCAAAATGTGTCAAGCATAGATATGGAAATTGTGAACCCCTTTTGATACAAATGGGATATTATACAGAGTTAATATCATCAATAACACTCTAATAATTTACCAGGGGTGAAAAAGGCTGGAATCAGTAAGCATGACTTCAAGAGAAAGTTCATTCATTGTCAGTTTAGATAATCAGTTTAGCATGCTTAAAAATGACATAGCTATTAGAAATAGCATTTTGAAATTTGAAGATGATAATTCTAAAATTTTACAGATTAATACAGTAGTCAATAAATTTAAAAAAAATTATGTTATTCATTTTTTGAGAAAAAAGTCATGTAATCTCAATGGCTACAAAAAAAGATATTTAGTACAGTCAACGTAATTGACAAAAAATCTTTGTAAATTAAGAATCAAACATAATATTTTTACCCAATAATGGTAACAACGAACCTACTAGTAATATTATCCTAAACTATAAAATGATAGAACCATTCTGCCTAAAAACAGGAAAAAAGAAAATCTCATTATTGTCAAATGTATTTAATTTTATATGCCTGCTTTACAAGTGAACTAAAATATAAGAAAAAAAATTCAAAGGTTTGTAGGAAAGAAGTTAAAAAAATACCATAATTGATTTTTTTTGTTGATATAAATAGGACAGAATAGATTACAAAAATTTATAAAAAACAATAGGAGAATTTAACAAGGTAGTAAGACATCAATATTCAAAACTAATTTTCTTGAGCTTATCTATCATTCTTCTTATGTATTTTCCTTGACTTCTTGCTGTTCTAAAAACATCCTAAGCTCCTTCCTACATCAATATCTTTGTATATGCTTTTGACTCCATCTTGATATGCCCTAGACTTTACAAAGCCAATGCTTCCACTTTCTATAGGTCTTTAGCAAAATATCCCTCTCACTATTAGGTCTCCCACACTGCCTTATCTACTATGGCTGCCCTGCCTCTATCATTTACTGGGTGACAATTCTCCATAAGCCATTCTTGTTTCTTCATAAGTTGTAATAGAGGCACTAAATAATTTATTTCCAGATTATTTTTACAAGGATATTTGTATAGTAAGCAACCTTGAAAGATATAGTATCTCTTTCTACAACAAAGGAAAACTTTGCTCACTATCTTGGAGGATATTTTGAAATAATCAGTGAAATACATCTACTACCTATACTAAAACATTTCAAATATATAATATCTAGTTTATTCCATCTCTCTCAAAAGCTGCAATCTTGCCTTATATTTCAGGGTATGAATACGGCTACAATTTTATCTTGAATTTCACATACATTTTCCACCTTACTATTTTGTCATGTCTTTCTAAGTATGACTTCACCTCCTGACCACTATACTCTGTTTCTCACTGATAATTATATCTTTTCCCTCTTTCTAACTCCAAACTCTGAATTAAAGTTACTCATTCATATATGGAAATAGTAAAACAAGTAAAGATCTGCCCTAACCCTGATAAGGGTTGAGTATAGCAGTGAGAGAAAGCTTATACACCTTGAATATAGAAAGTTCTGTAAAAAGAAAAAGGACACACTGAATGCACATCTTTAAGATAATTCCAATATGTGAAATACAAGGAAAAGGATTCCATGAAATCCAGAGGCCAAGGGCCTCCTGAATCCTCTCAACATGTGTTATTTTTAAGTTTGCCTTACTTCCCATTTCATGTTTTAATATCATGGATTATATAAACACTGATTGTTGTTTTTAGCATCTCCAACAATGATCATCACAAATTATTGCACTCAATTTATCATGAACAGCAAACTTAATAAAAAATGTGTAGTTTGATGAAATAATAATTTTGATAATAGTCATCAATTCTAATTTTATTTTACTAAAAAAACATTAGCCTTCTTGTATTTAATTTGGATGTCTTATTATATTTATTCAGATTCTTAAAATATTATTAAATTCATATGGAGTTGATTAAAATTTGGATCTTTTGTTACAACATTTTTTTCCCCAATTTCAATCTGGAATATATTTATCTGTGGAATTTACAGACCTTAAATTAGATTTGGTTTACATGCCATTTTGAGGAATGTTATTGAATTCTCTCCTCTTGTTTACATTTTATTCTGAACTTTTACATGCTAAAACTTTCTGATAACATATGAGGTATTTATAAAACTCTCAATCCAAACATGTTTTTTTGATACTTTGACAAAATGATGTATACCATCTGGTTTAAAAACATTTTTAGTGCATTTTCATTCAGATGATTAATTTTCAAGATTTTAAACATGTTTAAAATAAATTTGTTTAGAAAATGTGTCAATTAATTTCCTGCTTTCTATAAGCAAAAAGTTATAGCATTGCTTATAAAAGAAGCACAAATAAATTAATAAATCATCCCATATTAAACAACTTGATAGTATTAGAAATTCAGTTCTTATAATGAGCAGAATAAAAGTCTGATGGAAGAGGTTATATATAAAATGAGTGCTTATTAGATGTTAATAATAAATTATTCACTAGCAGAAGAATCTGTTGAAGTCTTAGGTTTGTAAGACTCAAGAAATTCTAAATAGAAAAATATTATGTTTAATATATTTAGTAATATCCCACCTACCAAAAAATAGGTCAAAAAAATGATAGAATTTAACCTTAATAATGCATTTTATAATAATGTTAAATATTTACTATAAGTCTAAACTTTAGCTTCTTCATTTTGCATATTTATGAATTTCATATTTGGAAACCATTATTAAAACTATCTCCTGCTCATAATCTAGAGTATGAGATTTAAAACACATACATACACCTGAGGGTTTAATATCACAAGAGTTTAGGGTTTAGTTAAATAAATTTTAATATCACAACAGTTATTTACTCAAACATAAAGATTAGAAGTCCCATTATATAGAGCCTTTGCAATTATTGTTCAATGAAGGAATGCAAATTCAATGTGATCAGGATATTTACGTTTCACTATTATATATCCCACAGCTAACACAACATTGAAGTAAGGTAAATACTACAGAAATATATAAAAGAATAAGTAAAAAATGGATAATTGATTTTGAAACTATCCAAAGAGTTGATTATATTCTACTGCAAAAAAGAAAAATCAGCATTGACCATTGCATTTTTAAAATATTAAATATATTGCTGAAACTAGTTTGGCTCAATGGATAGAGTGTCGGCCTGTGGACTAAGGGTCCCGGGTTCGATTCCAGTCAAGGGCATGTATTTTGGTTGCAGGTGAATCCCCAGTGAGGGGAGTGCAGGAGACAGCTGATCGGTGTTTCTCTCTCATCGATGTTTCTGATTTTCTATCCCTCTCCTTCCCTCTCTCTAAAAAATCAATAAAATGCATAAAAAAATTAAATATATCGATGTTGATGTAATACAGTTGCTATTAATGGGCTGAGACAATTGTTTTGAACTCAAAGACACTTTTACATAGGGCTTAATGTATAATTCCTACATGTACTATGCACTTTGAAGTTGTTGAATTAAAGTAGGAGTCAAACTTTGAAAAAATATTGAATTAGGTATAGTTTTTGTATTAAACTTTTCTATTTATTGAACATAAAATTATTTTATTTCATCTGTTAGCTAAAATATTATTATGCAAATTGTACTTCTATTTTCATTTTTTGACTTAACAGATTTAAGTGCCAATTTCAAAAAAAATTATTTAAAGAGAACATTAATATTCACATACTAGAGGACTGGTGCACAAATTTGTGCATGGGTGGGATCTGGCCAGCCTGACCTTATAGGGGCCTATCAGACTGGGCTGACTGGGGGGAGGGGTCATGGGTGGCTGGGGGGAGGGTTGCAGGCCATTGGCCAGCCAGCCCCGCACCCTGGTTTAACTCCCGTTCGAGGAGACACTTTGCATATTAACCTTTTATTATATAGGATGGTTCTTGTGTATGTTGAGTTTTACATAAACAATGAATTACAGTGCCACTTGTTCACTGCATTATAACATTATTAAAATAATATTTTATAAAATAATGAAACTTTTACTTTAGTTGTTAGCTATTTAATATCTTCAGATTCCTTCTGTTTCATTGAAAATATTTTAGGAACACAGGAAGGAATAAAAGTAATTCTGGGAACTAAAACTGTTGGGAAATCCCAGGAGAGGACTCAAAAGAAATATCCAGAAACTAAATTATTGTTGGAGCAACATAGAAAAAAAGCAGAGCCATGTAAGAAATAAATTGGCCATCCTCACTCCACATTGACCCTATTCCCAGAAAAACAAAGAAATACTATTCCTACCAAACTGAGCCTGTTTTTTGAAAATGACAATGTAATTTCAATCTTTCTTAATGTCCTTCATATATAGAAAATAGCTGTCATTAATCCTTGTCTTTCTTTAAATAGTGAGAGATTTGCAATTAACCTCCACAGAATCTAGATGTAATCTAGATATAGCTAATTTTATATAAACTCAATTGCACAAATATTTTATTGAGGAGCCAATATGTGCTGTCATTATAAAAGATTAATACTTATCCATAAAGCATAATAGCCATATTAACTTAACACAGAAATATATGCATGGCTTCTTTATATGATTCCAATAAATTCCTGAAAAACATGTTGATGATTTTTACCAAATAATAATAATAAGCCATAATATAAATAAATAGATAAATAGGTAAACAGAAAAACACACAACATGCTGGTTGTGGTAAGTCTGAAGAAATGTAAGCAAGAAAGAGAAAGAACCAGATTTTAATTACTGGATGGGCCAAAATGTCTTACATTTTATC
>PVJN01021152.1:0-35052 GCA_004026805.1 Lasiurus borealis
TGTGTAAAAATATAGTTCCTGTTTCTTATTTAAAAACCATTCCTGTTTCCAGCACTTGTAGTTATAACTCTGGTCTTACAGACACTGAATTAGGTAGAAAAAAAGAAACTTGAGGCAACATGGGGAAGAAACAAATTATAGGTCATCATACCAATGTCCTCCTCTCTTGGACATACCAAAGTGGTAACCCATACCTTCTTCCCCAAATCTATGCCCCTCCCCCCTGAAAAAGGTAAATCTATCAAAATCTAACATCTTCCCTCATGTTAAGTGGGAAGGAGTAGAAACCAGTCCTGCCAGATACTTTTAGATTCATGGATTCTGAAGACCATATGCATGGGTACAAATCCTGGCTTTGCCACTTATTACTGGTGCGACTTTATCTGTTGAATAAAGATAAGGACAGAATCTATTCATAGGGTGTTAAATTAATTAATGTGTGTAAATCACTCTGTAAGTGCTTAGTACTTGTTAGCTGTTATTGATGCTTCTCCACTCAAGCACTAATATTCTGTTCTCCATAGTTGAGCCAGATTGATCTGTTTCAATATAAATTGATTTTACACAAATGTTCTTCTCAAATTACACAATAGGATTCCATTCCACTTAATATAAAGGGGGAAATAATAATATGGCCTACAAGGCTCTCCCTTTTTGTCCCCCTAACTTTTGCTCACCCTTCAATATCTCAGCTTAAGGTATCATGTTTTAAGATTTTTTTCCCCTGACATACCTGTCTAGGTGTATTAGACTGCTTAAGGACTAATTTTCCATGTGCTTTAGTGGAGCCAGGAGCTCATTGCTTTCCTTCTAATGAGTAGGCTTTCAGGCAGAGAAAAAAATATTATAGGGAGTGGTTAAAAATTGTGCACATTATGATATTGCTTCTAACATCCTAAGCAAGGCCCTATGGAGTAAAGAGAGGATAATTCCTTTGACAAATAGAGGAGTTAAGGATTACAAATATTCTCCACTCCAGACAGAGTTTAATGAATACTGACAGCCTAGAAAAATAGATGAAACCAGTCTGACAGCCCACAGTTTTTCAAGCAAACAGTCTTTGCTTGTATGGTCAGGAGAAAAGGCCATCCGTTTGGCTGAGGACTGCCACATCAGCTACGTGAACTTGGTGCCTTAGGCTAACCTGGAAAGATGCCTGTCGCACCTGCTTCTTATGGGACCAATTTATTATCATCCTGGGTGTTAACAGCAATGACCAGGCAAGCAAGGCCTGTATTGCACAGGCACACAGATATCTGCGGGCTGAGTTTCCCAGGCACAAGCACCTATTAAACTATTTTGAAAACACATAGATAGAGGTGGCATAAGGGAGCCTTCTGGGGAACTGGTAATGTCTTATTTCTTGATCTGAATGTTGATTAAATGGGTCCGTTCACTTTTTGCAAGTTCATTGGAATAGCTGATTATATGTATATTTTCCTGCATGTACAATTCAAGAAAGTGATTCTTCAAGAAGCAATATTATGCTTAAATTTTGACACCTAAATTTATTTTATTTCATTATTTATTTTTATTATTATTTTCCCTATTGCTCTCATCCATTTCCCCACCCCATCCCCCCCATTGCCTGTATCCACTGGCTATGCCTACGCACACATGCATACAAGTCCTTAGGTTGATCTCCTACAGGCCCCTCCCCCCCCAACTTCCCCTGCCTTCCCACTGTAGCACCACAGTCTGTTCATTGCTTCTTTGCCTCTGCATCTGCTTCCCCCTCATCCCCTGATTCTTGTCTTTAAAAACGTCTTGCCCCTGTAGGCTAGAAATCAACCCACCAGAGCAAAAGAAAAATGATTGAGTGTCAGTTTCAATGTCAAACAGTTCCTTCTGTGTACATGTCATCAATGGTATCTGGATGGTGGACAAATGGTGGCGATGCTGGTCCGACCCTCTCTGGTTTGGTCCTGGGCATCCTGTAGCGATGCTCAGCTGCTAACTGCTTGCATGGCAAGGCGTCATCCGTGTCTTCCATCTCTGGACTGTTTCTCCTCTTGCCTTCATGGTTGGCAAGAGTCCACTTGGTCTTGGAATTATTTTCTGAAAGTATATTAACATTAACATATTCTAGACCAAGAGTTAATAAACAAATCTTTTCTATAAAATTGACTTGGGGTCCTTTTTATTTTTGCCTACCTGCTTTTCCTTTGGCTTATTTTGACACCATGTGTGTTTTTCATGGGTGTCTTGCTGTTAGTATTACAAATAGAAATTAAATTAATTTTCTAAACTGAAAAGTTTCTGTATGTAATTTGCTTACCAGATATGTTTCCTTACATGATATTATCCTACTCTCCTCCCCCCTTTTTTGATTAATAGAGAATTTGGTAAAATTTTTAATGCAATCTTGATAACTTTAAATTTTAATTTTTTGCACACAAATATGCCTGTTTTATGTTCATTACATATTAAGCAATTTTACCAAGAGAGGAGCTATCAATAGAAATTGTAATTAATAAATCTTTATAGTTCAGATTATTACAATTGTTCCTCTTTCTTTCCCCCACAACTCCCCTCTACCCAGTTCCCACCCCACAATCTACCTTTACCCCCACTGTTCTCATCCATAAGTGTACAATTTTATCCAGTCTCTTCCCGCACCCCTCAAACCCCTTTCCCTCTCAGAAATGTCAGTCCATGCCTTTATATGGCCCTGATTCTATTATATTCTCCAGTTTATTCTGTTCATCAATTTTTTTTATTCACTTGATTTTTAAATTCACTTGTTGATAGATATGTATTTGTTGTTCATAATTTTTATCTTTACCTTTTTCTTTTTCTTCTTCTTTTTAAAGAATACCTTTTAGCATTTCATAAAATGCTGGTTTGGTGTTGATGAACTCCTTTAGCTTTTTCTTATCTGTGAAGCTCTTTATCTGCCCTTCAATTCTGAATGATAGCTTTGCTGGGTAGAATAATCTTGGTTGTAGGTTCTTGCTATTCATCACTTTGAATATTTGTTGCCACTCCCGTCTGGCCTGCACAGTTTCTGTTGAGAAATCCTCTAATAGTCATATGTGTGCTCCCCTTGTAAGCAACTAACTTTTTCTCTTGCTGCTTTTAATATTCTCTCTTTGTATTTTGCTCTTGGCATTTTAATTATGATGTGTCTTGGTGTGGTCCTCTTTGGATTCCTTTTGTTTGGGGTTCTGTGAGATTCCTGGACTTGTAAGTCTATTTCTTTCACCAGGTGAGGAAAGTTTTTGGCCATTATTTCTGGCGTCTGAGAGAAAGCCGCCCTCGAGTTCCGCCCACTGCCAGACAGTCCAGTTTCTCTCTGAATGAGTCTGGGTCCTGAGAGTCTCACCTGGAACTGTAGTTCAGTGTACTTGGGAGATTTTTGTCTCCCTCCCACTTAAGAAAGCCAGCCACGTATTCAGTTGCCTACCCTCTCCACACATGCACACCTTAGTACCTGTGCCTTCTGTACTTACTCTGAGTCTCAGTGTGCTATTCTCTTCTCTGACAGTCCAGTTTCACCCCTTACGGATATGTGTCCCCAAAGTCTCACCCTGAACTGAAGTTCAGTGCAGTCAGGAGCTTTTGTCTCCCTCCCGTTTGAGAAAGCCAGTCGCGCACTCAGTTGCCAGTTCTCTCTGCATGCACGTCTCAGTACCTCTGCCTCCTGCAGCTCCTCTGAGTCTCAGTGTGCTTTTCTCTTCCCTTCTATTTGTACAATTTCCACTCAGACAGCCCTCCTGTGGTTCTGGATGATGTCCATTTTGTCTTTTAGTTGTAGTTTTGAAATTGTTGTGCAAAGCAACAGTTTAGGTGTTTTCCTATGCCACCATCTTGGTTTCTCTTGACACCTAAATTTAAACTTTTATCTTATAATCAATGTATGTGAACCAGTTTCATACATAAGGAAAAGTTCTGATGATGGAAGAAGAGTCTTCTTATTAAATGAAATTTCTTTCTGGGACTCCTTACTAAGATTCTAGATCAAATTATCCTGTTATAAGCTGTGCTAACCTCTTGTCATTTGCCATCGTGCCAAGTACTTTTGTTGTCATTTTGTACTTATTCTTTTGAGTATTTAATTAATTCCACTCTCTTCTACAAGGACATATTAACTCCATTAGGCCTGAGCCTGTATCTATCACATTCACAGCTGAATCCTCAAGATCTAGCACAGTATCTGTAATATTGCAGGTGCTCAACAGACATCTGTTCAATAAATAAATCAATTAATGTAACAAATATGTAGGGACAAACTTGTCAGAGTATTAAGGGTGGAATAGCCTAGACCGGTTTGGCTCAGTGGTTAGAGTGTCGGCCTATGGACTGAATGGTCCCAGGTTTGATTCCAGTCAGGGGCATGTACCTTGCTTGCTGGCACAACTCCAGTGGGGGCATGCAGGAGGTTGCTGATTGATGTCTCTCTCTCATTGATGTTTCTGACTTCCTCTCCCTCTCCCTTCCTCTCTGTAAAAAAATCAATAAAATATATTTTTAAAAAAGGGTGGAATAGAGGCTATAGGTGTCCCAAATAGATAATACTGTTCAGTTTAAACTGATTTATGGAAATAGTAATTTTACTGGGAGTGTGAGAGAATATCATTTATATCCTAATAGTTCATGAGTTCCTTTATAACAGTGGTTGTCAACCTTTCTAATGATGTGACCCTTTAAAAACAGTTCTTCATCTTGTGGTGACCCCCATCCATAAAATTATTCTTGTTGCTATTTCATAACTGTAATTTTGCTACTGTTAATGAATAGTAATGTGAATATCTGTGTTTTCCGATGGTCTTAGGTGACCCTACTATTGGTTCTCAATCCGTGGGTCATTACCCACAGGTTGAGAACCACTGCTATAGAGACTAAGAGCATTGAAAAACACAGATATTTGCATTACTATTCATAACAGTAGCAAAATTACAGTTATGAAGTAGCAACAAAAATAATTTTATGGATGGCGGTTGCGTCATTAGAAATGTTGAGAACCACTGCTTATAAGAATATCTGAAAACTTTTAGAGTTCTAACTTCCAAATTCCAACTTCTTTTCTATCAAGAGACAACTTGGAATTGTACCATAAAAACAGTGTGCTGCTGTACCAACTATATAAGAAACAGAACCATGGGAATGTGCCCTTTATGTGGATTGTCAACTAAGAATGAAATATTGCTTTGAGCCTTCCAAATCTCTTTGTAGTACAGAACTGACAGATTGGAAAGTTAATTCATAACCTTGCAACCTTTTTGTTCCCAAAAATCACAGAAAGAAGGGAATCATCTTTAAAAACATGTTTGATCCATCCAGATAGCTCTGTATATACCTTTAAATGATTCAATCCCATCTTCTCTCAACTATTCCTCATTATGAGGTATCTCTTTATATGTGTAGTTAAAATAGTCTATCACTGTTGTGACATTAATAGCAGTCTGATGCAGCTTTCTCTTTCAAAGAAATAACACCTCATTCGTCAATCTGCAATACCTTAAAGTATCTTTTAAAAATTGCTGAGCAGAACTTATAATGAACTAACTACACATCACCTATGATTAAACTTTCAACTAAGAGCTACTCAGAGCTAAATCATTATAAGAAAGACATATCTTGTATATCACATCCTGTTGAAGGTTTTCATATTTCTCTAAGCTTATAGGAAGGTTCACAAAACAGACTAAATAAATAAGCATATTCTTTTAGTAAAATCATAAATGTGTAGTGACTGATACAAATGATGATTTTTTTCTTTTAGATAATCAATAAACTACTTCTAATATATGAATTTGGAGGTGGGGGACACAATCCATCCCATAGCAGAGCCCAATAGACTTAAGTTAGAATCCCTCATAATAGTATATGAAAACCACATACAACAATTCCTAGCACAAAGCAATTGTTACATACATTTGAGTTATGGTGGTAGTGGGGGTACTTATAATTATTATTTTCTGGGTAAACTTTACAGTCATCCATATGTTCCTATTATTCAAGGTCAGGGAGAGAGAGAGCATGACAGTAATGATTGAAATGGAATTTTATACAAACCCAGAAACATGTGGCCTCGGTGTCAGCATTAAGCTGATTTAAGAGAAATAAGGAAGGTAATTTTTCTTGCATACTTTGAATGTTTGGACTGAGATTTATATTTGCTCTATCAGTTTTTGTTCAAACTGATGAGAACTTTCTCTTGAAAGGCCTGAAAGATAACCTATAGGAACAGTACACAAAAGACCATACAGACAATTATTGATTATGTGAAAAGTGAGCTTATAGTGAGTTAGTGCCATTCATTGAAAGAAATGACAGTACTGACATGCCAGGTGACTCTGCTGCCTGCTAAGAGACATTCAAGTTAGATTTATTTCAAATACTGTCTGAAATCTTAGGGCTCAGACAGAAGAGGAAGACAAAGCGAGGGTCTTATAGTCTGTTAATTACCAAACAAATAAAAAACAGCAAAAAATGGTTAATTAAAGAAGGCAGCAAATCTATAAAATAATTCTAAAATAAATTACAGAAAATGATTAAAATGTCAAGATAGATTTTCCTTTTTACCTCTCTTACAAAGTAATTGAAAACCAAAAGCAACAAGTAAGCAAGATTATATTAAGCTCTTTCTAGATATCTAAATATACAGAAGCTGGTCACCAAGGGCCTCTAACCTTTCATCTGAACTTGAAGAAAGTGCACCTTTGCCAACAATTCAGCACGACTGCAGATAGATTTATATTTTCTCTGGTGTGTGTGTGTGTGTGTGTGTGTGTGTGTGTGTGTGTGTGTGTATGTACTGGAACACAAAATTCGTGCACTGGGGAGGGGTCTCTCACCCAGCCTACACCCTCTCACAGACTGGGAGCTCTCAGGGGATGTCCTACTGACGGCTTAGGCACACTCCCCATTAGGAGCAGACCTAAGCCACAGTCTGGCCTCCCTTTGCAGGAGGTGACTGGTGTGATCAGAGGAAGGTGCCAGCCCCATCACCCCGCTGCTGCAGCCACTGCCAGTCACCACAGCTGCCAAGGTATTTTTATCAACAGGGACTCTAGTCCCTTCACCAGGAAAACATGACAACTTTCTTTAGGCATTTTCAAGATGTGTCTTTCATATGACATGACATTATTATTATTTTTTTTTATCCTCACCTGAGGATATGATTCCATTGATTTTTTTCCCTTCCCTCCAATCCCAGGCTGGGCACCTACCCAAACCTTTAGGTTTGGGCACCCCCTCCCACCCCTCCATTCATGGACTCCTGCTTCCCAGGCTTTAGGCTTTGGAAGGGGCTCCCCTGGTCCTCTGATTGCAGGCTTGGCCCCTTCTTAAGCCAAAGCCTTGGGCCACCCCTCCAAGCTCAGGCTTGGCCCCTTTCCAAGTGTAAAGCCTCTGCCCAAGGCATTAGGCTTGGGAAGGTGGGGGGGGGGGGCTCCTGCCCTTCTGATGGCCGGCTTGGAGTGACCTGGGTGACTAAGAGGTTCCTGGCACCCAAATGTGTATGCAAATTAACCACAATCTGCATTGGGTTAATTTGCATACTCACTCTGATTGGTTGTGGGAGATATGGTCAATTTACAGGTTTCTCTATTAATCTTAGAGAGGAAGGGACACACACACACACACACACACAGACACACACACACACACACACACAAACACTAGAGGACTGGTGCATGAACTTTGTGGACAGGTGGGTGTCCTTCAGCCTATCCAGCACCCTCTCCAATCTGGGATACCCCTCAAAATCCTGGACTGCTGGCTCCTAACTGCTCACCTGCTTGCTCTTCTGATTGCCCCTAACCACTTCTGCTTGCCAGCCTGATTACCCCCTAACCACGACCCAAACAGCCTTATTGATGCCTAACTGCTCCCCTGCCTGTCTTTTTGCCCCTAACTGCCCTCCCCTGCTGGCCTGAGTCTCCCCCAACAGCCCTACCCTGCAGGCCCAGTCACCCCCAACTTCCCTCCTCTGCCGGCCTTATCACCCTTAACTGCCCTCCCCTGCAGGCTTGATCACCGCCAACTCCCCTCGCTTACAGGCCTAGTTCCTTCCAACTGCCCTCCCCTGCTGCCAATCTTGTGGTGGCCATCTTGTGACCATATGTGACCAGTCATCTTGTATGTTGGAGTGATGGGCAAGCTACATATTACTCCTTTATTAGATAGGATAGAGGCCTGGTGCACAGGTGGGGCAGAGCTGGTTAGACTTGAAGGGTATCTCAGATCAGGATGGGGGTTCCCTTGGGGTGTGGGGCAGCCTGAGTCAGGGGCCTGTAGTAATTTGCAGGCGGACCACGCCACCCGGTGACCCAAGTGTAGGCGCTGGTATCTGGAATTTATTTATCTTCTACAATTGAAAGTTTGTAGCCTAGAGTGGAGCCAAGACTTCTGCTCTCTCAATGGCTGCAGCCATTTCTGTTGGAATTTATTTATCTTTTATAACTGAAACTGTAGCCTTAAGCAGAGGGCTGGGCCAGCCACGTGTGTGGAAAGTTTAGCTTCCTCCATCACTGGGGCAACCCAAGCCTCCCTCCTACACTCTCTGTGGCCATAGCCATTTTGGTTGGATTAATTTGCATAGTTTCTCCTGATCTCCTGGTGGGTGTGGCTTGTGGGTGTAGTGGAGGTATGGTCAATTTCCATATTACTCTTTTATTAGATAGGATAATGAAAGCCAGACTATAAAAATTGCAACAGTGTCAGGAGGGTAGTTGTGATAGCACCCTGTATTAGTCAGGCTTCTTCTCTCCTATTTTTATATATAGATACTAGAGGCTTGGTGCATGCATCTGTGCATGGGTGGAGACCTGCCAGCCCACCCTGATGGGTTCCTCTTGGGCTGGGCCAGCGGGGGAGGATCCACGGGTGGTTGGCAGCTGGCCCTTCACCAGACTGGGGTGTTGGGGGCCAATGGGGTGGTGATCAAGGGTGGTAACAGGCCAGTTGGCTGCTGCAGTGTACATCATAGCAAATGTTTGTTTTGGTCATTCTGCTGTTCCAGGTGCTGGGCTTTTATATATAGAGATATAGATAGGTGATAGATGGATAGATAGATAGATAGATAGATAGACATGAGAAATATTATTGTTATTTTTTTAAATATATATTTTATTGATTTTTTACAGAGAGGAAGAGAGAGGGACAGAGAGCTAGAAACATCAATGGGAAAGAGACATCGATCAGCCAACTCCTGCACGCCCCACACTGGAGATGTGCCTGCAGCCAAAGTACATGCCCCCGACCGGAATCAAACCTGGGACCTTTCAGTCCGCAGGCCGACGCTCTATCCACTGAGCCAAACCGGTCCCGGCAGAAATATTATTTTTGTCAGTCTTCACACATTTGTTTTTCTGGATTTTCTTTTGAATTAATCTGTCAGGTTACATACCATCTATTATGATTTTAATTGGGTTTTTATTAAATTTATGTATTACTTGGGAAAGAAATAGAGTTTTATAATATGTAGACCTCCAATTCAATATCATAATATGTTTCATCATTTATTGAAGTTTTCTTGATGATTTCAATATAGTTGTCTAGCTTTCTCAATGTAGGCCTCACATATTTATTAAGATTATTTATTTTTATTAAACTTTAGAGTTTTGATTGTTATATAATGGTATTTTAAAAACATGTTTAACTGATATTACTGATATATGGGGAAAATACTTTTTTGTGCCTATATTTATCATGCCTACATGATTATTTCTGGAATAAAACTGAAGGATATCTTGATTAATATTCAGTATGTTGAATATTTATTAATAATAAAATACATATTAATGATAAAATTCAGTTATTTTGCATTCCTGATCCCCTTGTTAACTGAGGTTTATCCAG
Organism: Lasiurus borealis; assembly: GCA_004026805.1. Taxonomy (NCBI): domain Eukaryota; kingdom Metazoa; phylum Chordata; class Mammalia; order Chiroptera; family Vespertilionidae; genus Lasiurus; species Lasiurus borealis. The sequence goes on from PVJN01021152.1 coordinate 9,808, forward strand.
TTTTTGGTGGCATAAGAAGATATATTTATCAATAGAATCTAAGTAAATATAACTAGGTTGTATGTTGAACTATTCTAGAAGCAATAGGAAACTTTTGCAGGCAGTAATAGAATATCAATATTCTGAACTTCTCTTGTTAGAGATAGTGTATATCATCATTGTAGGTCAAGGCCTGACACATAGTAGGTCTAAAATAAATATTTACTGTAATGTATACTGTAAAAAAGTAATGAAATAGTACTGGATTATGGTATAAAGATACTATCTATCTATACTAATAAAAGGGTAATAGGCTAATTATGCTGGGTAGACCAGATGTCTTCCAACATCCTTCTGGACTTCCTTCCATACAAAGCCATGGTGGTGGAGGCCAAGGCAGAGACCATTAGGGGATGATCAAGCAGGCAGGCAGAGCAGGCAGGGGTGATCAGGCTGGCAGAGGAGAGCAGTGAGGAGTGATCAGGACAGCAGGGAGAGCATTTAAGGGTTATCAGGCTGGCAGGGGAGCAGTTAGGGGCATCAGACAGGAAGGCAGAGGGGTTAGTTTCAATCTGGCAGACAGGCAGAGGGTATTTAGGGGTTATTGGGCAGGCAGGCTGAGGCAAGTAGGGGTGATCAGGCAGGCAGGCAGGTGAGCAGTTAAGATCCAGTGGTCCCAGATTGTGAGAGGGATGTCCCAGTTTGGAGCGGGTGCAGGCTGGGCTGAGGGAACCCCCACCTGTGCAAGAATTTTGTGCACAGAGCCTCTAGTATATATAATCATAATATGCAAATAGAACAAATAGTGGAGTAACTGAATAACCAAACAATTAGTCACTATGACATGCATTGACCACCAGGGCGCGCACGCAGAACCTGGCGGGTGTCAACCGGAGATAGTATAGCATGGAACTTGGCAGGCGTCTGCTTCAGCGGGATGGTGGAGCAGGTGAGTGGGAGTGCCAGATAAGGACCTGGTGCCTGTTGTTGTGGTTGGGGAGAGCCTCTGGTGGTTATTGAAAATTCTTTGCTTATGCACACCATGGTCCTGCTTGGTATTTGCACCCACTGCCAGCACCCGGAGCCGGCCCAGATTTCTTGGCGCCATCAGTGAGTGCAGGTGGTGGCAGCCAGCCTCAATTGCCCCTGAGGGCTTCTCTACCTACCCCTGCTCCTGAGGAGCAACCAGGGAAGCAGCCCCCACTCACACCTGCTGAAGGTTTGGAATGATTTGGGACAGTGCCAGCACTGTAAGCACCTGGGAGCGGTGGCAGCAGGAGCAGGGCTGCTGGCAGACAGGATACTGGGGGCTGAGGCAAGAGATTCTGGTTGGGGGTTGCGGAGGATGGGCTGAGACCCACTCCTGTGCCCACCACAGACTTGCAGCCCATAGTTCCTTTCAAGGTGTATGAATTCATGTACTGGGCCCCTAATTGTTGGATAATGATGTTCCTAACATAATTTCACTTTTTACCATTTTAACTTTTTGGAGCATATATTTTCCTCATAATTTTCTCTATGATTTCCAATTTCTTGGCATATGAAATAATATTGTACAAAAAGTATAACTATTTTTTTCTAAAAACATACTATTTATACCAATTAACTCGTTTAATCTTCAGAACTACTTAGTATATATGGTAGGCATTATCACCATATCCATTTCACATATGAAGAAACTGAGATATCTTAAGCCTTTGAAGAATAAAAGTGACCTCCCCCTGGTTAGAGAGCTAGTATCAGTAAGTAGAAGAGACATGAGATTTTCACGCAAGTAGTCTGGCTGTAAAGTCTCTCCTTTATAGCATTCTAGCTGTCTCCCATTCCCACTGTTATTGTTACCAAATGCAGGTTTGGCTGTCTGTCACAATGAAAGCCAAACTTATAACATAGGTACTAATGAGAAGGAAAGTGGTTTATTCAAGTGTTGGAGTCTGGAGAAGATGGCGAAATGCCATCCTGAAAAAGACATCTTAATATCTCAATGCAGGCAGGCGTTTTTATCAGGTCAAGCTCAGGCAGGATCTAGAAGAGCCAATTTCTGCAATATTCTCATAAAAAGACTGTTAATGATTTATGTCAGGCATGACTAATCGGGCCTTTGTTTTAAGGCATACGTTTGTTTTCTGACCTGCAGAGAAGTATTGTTCATTATATGTTATTTAATCCAGAAGATTGTTTTGTAGGTTAGCATAAGATTGCATGTAGGATATGCAAGACATCTTCTTGTAGGTCTTGATATGGATCTTTATGGTCAACATTCTTTTTTTAATATATTTTATTTTTTTAATATATTTTATTGATTTTTTACAGAGAGGAAGGGAGAGAGATAGAAAGTCAGAAATATCGATGAGAGAGAGACATGGATCAGCCGCCTCCTGCATGCCCCACAGTGGAGATGTGCCTGCAAGCAAGGTACATGCCCTCAACCGGAATCGAACCTGGGACCTTTCAGTCTGCAAGCCGATGCTCTATCCACTGAGCCAAACCGGCAACATTCTTAAATTGGCCATCTGTGTTTTTTGTTTGTTTGTTTTTTGTTTTTGTCAGCTAAATTCCTGGGGATTTCTTGAGGTCAGGCTGCTCATTAGGTTCACATGGGAACTGAAACTGCAGATCCCTATAAAGTATACAAAAAATAAAAAAAATAAAACACTTCTTAAATGTGGGCTCTAGTTTTGAGAGGAAAAAATCAGGTTAGAGTAACAAGCTGAGCTGAACATTTGCTGAGATTAATATAGTTTGTATTACATAGATTTTTTTTATAAGTTTGATTTGTGAGTGGATTCTTATTTTAGTTCTATTTTTAATTAGTCACAGTAGTATAAAATTTGTATTCCCTGTTACACCATCATCTCTTTCATTGGGACTTTTTTTGTTTGTTTTTTTTTAACATCCTAGCAGGTGTACAGATTGAGATGTCCATGTTGATAAAGAGAATAGAGATGAACTCATATATTAAGAATTTAATTCTAATGAACACTAAACTGTTAATATTTTCCTCATGAGCATTAAGACACAAAAGGAGGTTTTAGGTTTACATAATTTTAGATAGTATTTGTCATCACACACACAGGAAATTAAGACCTAGAGAGGGAAGATGATTACGCAATGTCACACAAGAAGTCAGTGATGAAGGGGTGGGATCTATGCCTTGTGTCTGGGGCTGTTCTTTCTATAGCCACTTGGGACGACACACAGTTTTGTTCCTAAAATCTCGAACATCAGGAAGTGCATCGCCTTTTAGATAAGCAAGGAAATGACTGCTTAATCATTCCTTTCATAACATATAATTCTGAGGCTAAGAATCAATCGCTGTCTAAAACCAAAATGTGTTCTTCTAAGTGGCATCAGGCTGAGGAAAAAAAACAAAACAAAACAAAACAAGACATCAATTAACAAAAACTGAACATCTGTTTGTATTTGGCTACCTGCCAGCATATGAATACTCATTTCAGTTGAGCTTTTGTGTGTTTTTTTTTTGAAAATGGTAAACCTTTGGAAAATGTGAACATTTGTTCCCTTCATTATTGTGGTGAAACAAAGGTTTGGAGGGGACATAAGGGGAAGGCAAACATTTTTGCAAACATGTCTCATAGGACAGATGGTAGAATTTTTGTCAAAAAGCACAGGCAGGACTAAACAAACATGAAATTTATTTTTTAATATATTTTATTGATTTTTTTTTACAGAGAGGGAGAGAGGGATAGAGTTAGAAACATCAATGAGAGAGAGATACGGATCAGCTGCCTCTTAAACACCCCCTACTGGGGATGTGCCCTCAACTAGAATTGAACCTGGGCCCCTTCAGTCCGCAGACTGACGCTCTATTCACTGAGCCAAACCGGTTTGGACTAAACATGATTTTTTTTTAAAGTGATCATGTGTGTTTCCAGGAATATTTTTATGGTAGAAATTAGCTTAATAAATTATTTCTGAGAACTATTACTCATCATCATCATTCCAGCTATGACAATACTAGTGAGGCTGACTATTCCCTATTATTGATCTTACACAATGTAGTAATTTCAATTAATATAGTGCATGTGGTATGATGCCTATTACCATGTAAATCAACTTCCCCTTGCAGGTTCACGCAATATACTGTCTTCTAAATACTGAATATATAAGTGAGTGGGTCTTGTTTATACTTCTGGAGATTTATAAATAAAGCAAGCAAAGATTTTAAATTAAAAGGATCTCAGTGATATCTATGTATGGAACTTAAAAAAGAATTTTAGGTCAATGTTCTCTCTACATGTAATTAAAACATACGCCAGATGTACATGGCACAATGTAAAATTTGGATCATGTGTTTTACTTTTGAAAATAGCCTCAAATTGGCAAAGATATCATATGAACATTTTTGTAAATTGTGCTTTGCAAACTGTATTCTCTGACTCATAGATTCAAGTGTGTTATGTGTCTTCTAAAATACAATATAATTTCTTTATTGTTTGATGCCTTGTGATAATATAACATTCTCTATTGAGATGGCTGTCTGGTATATAGCATTTTAAAGATAAATTAAAATTGCTATTAAATTAGTCATATGTGGAAATTTTGAACAACAACTAAATATAAGCATCAAAAACAAACTGGGCCTTAGAATATGAGAGCATTATGCTATCATTTTTAAATATTCTTTTTTCAAAAAGAATATTTTTAATTTTGATTCATTACTGCACCCGTGGGTGGATGAAATCCAGTCACGTGCCAGGATTGTTATTTTCTAGTACTCAGTAAGAATAAGTGTATATAGGGAACTGCTAAAAACCAAGCACTTCTTTCCTTCTCTCTCTTTTGTTTTTTCACACTGTTCTCTGTCATCAGAGTCATATTTTACTTCAATATGCTTCAAAATAATTTTGATATTTTTTCATAAATATCCCCACTTAAGTGCATCAGAAGATAAACACATATAAAGCAGAGGTGTACAATGGTTTAAATATTTCAAGTTACTCCAACTTCATGGCGAATAGCTACATTATACCTAATTAAAAGTTTAATATTCAAAAGTTGTTTTTTTTTTTACCACAGACCTGAGGCCCAGTGCACGAAAATTCATGCACTTGGGGGCGCTCTCAGGGGCTGTCCACCTGCTGCCTTAGGTCCACTCCCCAGGATATCAGGCCTAAGTTTGTAATCAGACATCCCTCCGGTAGCCCAGAAGTTCTCAGTAGATGTCTAACAGCCTAGGTTGTTAGCCAACATCCTTAACACTACCACAGTGGTGGCAGGAGAGGGTCCCAGCACCGCCACTGCACTGGCCGGCCATGAGCCAGCTTCTGGGTAAGTAGCACTCCCCAATGGAAATGTACTAACCACCAGGGGGCAGCTCCTGCATTCAGTGTCTGCCCCCTGGTGGTCAGTCTGTGTCATAGCGACTGTTCCTGACTGGTCATTCCATTGTTAGGGTCAATTTGCATATTATCCTTTTATTATATAGGATAAGTTTTTAATACAAAAAGGGTAGAAATTTCAAGGTATGTTAATACATGAAAAATTGGTTTATAATGAATCAGAAACCTTTTATTTTCATCTTTACTACGGTTCTATAAAACATAATCCCAGTTTAAATTTTAATGGCGAAAACACAAGGAAACTATAAATAACTATGAACATCTATATGTTTGCACACACACACACACACACACACACACACACCATCACCACCACCACCACCACCAGTAACAGCATAGACATACCCCCTTATACAGAAAGCATAATGTTATTGGGTGGAAAAAGCATAGGCTTTGCCACATACTAGAAATGATAGTAGACAAAGGAGTTTACCATTTTGAGTCACAGTTTCTACCTTATAAAACACTGAAAAAAATGTTTTTTTTTTTCATGGGGTAGTTAAGATAATAAAAGAAAATGATGTGCCAAGACGGGTTTGGCTCAGTGGATAGAGTGTCGGCTTGTGGACTAAGGGTTCTCAGGTTCGATTCTGGTTGGGGTTATGTGCCTTGCTTGCAGGCACATCTCCACAGTGGGGCATGCAGGAGGTGGCTGATCGATGTCTCTCTCTATCGATGTTTCTGACTTTCTCTCTCTCTCCCTTCCTCTGTAAAAAATCAATAAAATATGTTTAAAAAAAAGAAAATGATGTGAATGTTCATTGTATAAACTACAAAGTGCTGTATACATGTAAGATCTTTGTTTTTGCTGCCTTTCTCTGGATATAGAGTCAACTGAAAAAGACCTCTAGAATGAATTTATACATTCACAGGACATCACTCTGATGGAGTTTCCAATACCATGTTGTGGATTCCTGATTTTATTATAGTTAATAACTTTTATATACTTTGTGACAGATTTGTGTTAATATAGTCACATCCCTGATAATCCAGTTGAGAGTAAAAGACAGAGAAAAACTCATTGCACATTTTAGAAATGAAAAAGTGGGTATAATTACAGTTATAGAGTTGAGGAAGTCCAGAATATTTATGTCTATGCTAATACATTCGGAAACCTCATTTAAGTGAACAATTTTCTAAGAAAATAAGTGACTAAATTAAAAAAGAGCTAGCAACTCTACATAAATTAATAACAATGAAATAAATCAGAAAACTAATGTTAATAATATTTTAGTCATTCTTAATCCCTCTGTTTCTCATAATTCTTAGTTTGTAAGGAAATCGTATTGTTTTTACTTTCAAAGTACAGTGGTACCTCAAGATACGAATTTAATTCATTCCGTAACCTTGAGGCGTGGGAAACTATGAGACACTGGAGTCGAGGTAAAGTGGTGGGTTGTGTGCAGCCAGCCAACCAGCGTGATTACTCCTATCTCAAATGTTGCTCGTATTTGAAAGCAAAAATCGCTCGCTCATATCTCAAAAATCTCATATGTTAGGGCACTCGTATCTCGAGGTACCACTGTATATCCAAATTGTGACTAGTCCTTTCAACCTTCATACCGCCACCCAGATTGAAGCCATCATGTTATCTAGCCTGGACTTTTACATAATTGTGTTGTAATTGATCTCCCTGCTACACCCTTTCTCTCTTTCAGTCTATTGTCTACACAGCAGCCAGAGTAATCTTTTCAAAACCTAAATGCCAGTCAACGTGGAGTAATGAGAATAAAATGGGCCCTCCTGCTTTAAGCAATAAGAAACCAGAAAAAAATATGAAACATTAGACAACAGTCAGGAATGTTTCCCCTGACAAGAGGACAATAAACACGGTAAGCACTATTTACCAGCTTATTTCCTGGGAGCTGTTTCTAGGTTGCATCTCTGGAGAAGAGATGGGGGAGGGGGGACCAAATCAGAGTTTGCAGTCTTGCTGAGCTAAGAAGCTATAAATAGAAACCCAGGAAAACTAAGGGGGGGGGAATCTGAGGAAAATATTGCTGGAAAATAGAGAGCTACAGAAAGAAGATGAAATGGCTTTGGAGATATGTGAGGGTATGAATACTGATCCATGTATGCAAGATAGGAAATCACTGGAGCTCTTACATAGAACAAGCAAAAAAGGAATAGACAGAGCAATTACCACTAGTAAAGTCCACATACATCTAGGAACAGTTTACGGTCCCATAAATCAAAGGAGAAAAAAATTTGTAATATAGGGTTGAATCTTCAGAATGTTATAACCTTAAAAGTGAGGCTAGATATCTCTAAGACCTAGAAACTTTCTTGGCACATAATGAATGAATGATGAATGAATGAGAAAAATGAATGTATATGAAGGAAAAAAACATACATTTGTATTTCTCTTTAGGTAGATGGAATAGTAGGTCATTTTGGATGCTTCCTTTTACTTATCTGCATCTTTGCTTTCTAGTTAATGAGAACCTATTGATTTTGCAATGAGAAAAAATAATTATAATTATTTTCCATTAAAAACTGCATAGTCCAGACATCCAAGTGGATAACGTAGTTGAGTCCAAAGGGCAATGTATTGGTAACCCATTTATAAATCAACTTTCTGTACTTCTGAAGCTATCTGTCACTGTAATAAAAGATTGACCAACTGATAAAAAAAGTAGAAAAATGAATATTGGTAAGTGTAAGTTGTTTAAAAATCATGAAGATATCAACAATAGCTAAATTGAAGGGGACATGAATTATATAAGTCTGGATGAATTCCAAATTGCTTATGAAAAGTATTTTCATATAAATAACTCTTTATCAAGTTCACTAAAATATTTAATACCACATTGCATCATGAAAGCTAGAAAAATATGTATTTGAATTAATAAGAAATGATCATCATAGTGATTTAAAAGAGAAATATTTGTTCAGTTTTGCAACCATTACATTGTTTGTTTTTTTTTCTCTTTATCATTTGGAAGATTTGCACCATGATAAGATCATGAGTCATGTTTTTTTTTAGTCCATTTAAATTCAATTATTATTATTAATCACTTTCCATGGTACAAAGCATTCTGTTGGGTTCTGTGGAGGAAAGCAAAATGAATATAGAATTGTCTTGGTTGTCCGAACAGTCACACATTTGTAAAGAAAGCAGCTACATGCACAATGAAATAGCAAAGAAGACCAACAGTTTTCATGAGAGTAACTAAAGCTCTGATAATATAGGAGAGATACATTTCAGGTTGGTGGTTCAGGAGGGATATATTGTAACATTTATAGGAGGAGCTTATGAGTTGGGTACGAAGGGTAAGTAGGATTTTTATAGATAGGTAAGGACAAAGGGTAGGAGGAGAGTGCTCCGGACAAAATGAACAGATTGAGCAAAGGACAAGAATTGGGAAAGTTAAGTAAAGGGAAAAGAGAGTGGGATGAACAAAGATGTTTCATTGGGGAAGTCAATGAGAAAGAAACCTGGAAAAGTAGATTTGGGCAATGGTGTGCTGATAAATGAACACCCTGTTCTCCAGAAAGCCCTAATATAGAGGATTTGCCAAAGTGTATGGTATAAATAACATTGTCATGGCCAATTGCAAGCTTCCAACACGTCGGTGGACACAGAATTGAGAAGAGATGCTCATATTGGGCTCCTGTAAAGTGGTATGGGCCAGCTCCAACATGCTCCTGCATTTAGGCCAAATTGTACACATTAGAATCAGGTATTAAGATAAATCTCTCTTTTTATATATATTTTATTGATTTTTTACAGAGAGGAAGGGAGAGAGATAGAAAATCAGAAACATCGATGAGAGAGAGACATCGATCAGCCGCCTCCTGCACGCCCCATAGAGGAGATGGGCCTGCAAGCAAGGTACATACCCCTGACCGGAATCGAACCTGGGACTTTTCAGTCCGCAAGCCAACGCTCTATCTACTGAGCCAAACCGGTCTTGGCAAGAGAAATCTCTTAAAGGGGATGAGAAATCACTGAATGATTTTGTGCAAGAGAATGGCATAATCAAATTTATATTTTGGGTCAAGAATTGCCATCAGGTTTTTTCAAGGTCTGCAGAGAGAAAAATCTAGATTGAGAAACCAAATAAAACAACAGGCTATTTTTAGTCTCCTGAAAGACAATGAAGGCCTAATTCTAAGTAAACAAAAAGGAAATAATTGCATGTCAGCAAATGTAAATGAGTGATTAAGGTGATGATGAGGACAGAGGAATTAAAGATAATTTTCAGATTTCTAGCTTAGGTGGCTGAATGCATGGTAGTGCATTTAGTCATTGTAAAAAACAGAGGGTATGAATGTTTCTTAGGGATGGTTAAAGGGGGGGTGGTGATAAAGAAGATCATTTTTATGTGCTGAATTTGGAACCTATTAAATACCATTAAAATGTCACTGAGTAAGTTCATATTTAAAACTTTTTAAGTTATGAGCTTCTGCCAAAATGTTATTAATCATCATATTTAATAACTGTATAATATTCAGTATAGATGCACTATAATTCACTTACTCATTTTTCTCCATTTGGACATCTCAATTAGATCCAATATTTTTCCCTGTTAATAATGATGCAGTGATTCACACAGATGGACTGCAAGCATTTTCTTTTTTATTTTGGATTATTTTGTATCACTGGGTGAAAGGACATGCATAATTTATGGCATTATTAATGGTTCTAATTTACTTTCCAAAAATGTTATACCAATTTTTAGCATTGTGATAAAAGTATACTAGCCTTCACTGAATTCTCTTTTATATTCTAGCTTTAATTGAGGTATAATTGACATATGATATAAGGTTAAGGTGTATAAAAGTATGATTTGATACAATATTTAGCACTAAAAAATGGCAATAGGATTAGTTAATATCACTTCACATAATTGGTGTGTGTGTGTGTGTGTGTGTGTGTGTGTGTGTGTGTATGGTGAGAACATTTGATTTATTCTCTTAGCAATTTTTAAGTACCCTATATAATCCTATATAATAAAAGCCTAATATGCTAAGTGTCTGACAATTTGTTCCACTGTTTGACCAGTTGCTATGATGCACACTGACCACCAGGGGGCAGACACTCTGACCAGTAGATTAGCTTGCCACTGGGGTCTGGACAATGAGGATTGGGTGAGATGTGTTGGACATGCCCTGGAGCTCTCCTGCGGTCCCTCCCTTGCTGGCCAACCTTCTGAGGCCCTGCCCCGATCACTAAACCATTTCTTCTAATAGTTTGGTTTAACACTAAACTAATTTCCTTTCACTATGCATGGACCTGTGCAGCAGACCTCTAGTCCTATATAATAAAGAGCTAATATGCAAATGGATGTCATGCCCTCACACCCTCACACCCTTGTGCCCTTGCGTTGAAAATGCTCAGACTCTTACCACTGGGGAGAGAGAAATGGGAACCAGCCAGGCACAAATGGGCTCACAAGAAATGAATGGGGACCAGCCAGGCTGTGGCCCAGGAGATGGACAAGCTGCCTGCCCCATGGTCCCAGGCACCAGCAGCTGCAGCCCAGGTGAAGCTGCCCACCCATCATCACATCACCTGTGGCTGCAGCCAGCCCCAGCAAAACTAGCCCAGGTCCTGGGTACCTGCAGCCAGCCAGAGGGAGGGAATTCTGAGTCCCAGGGATGGAGTGAGGCAGAGGCAGTTAGAGGCAATCAGGCCAGTAGAGGAGCAGTTAGGGGCACTCAGGCAGGCAGAGGTGATTAGGATTGATCAGGCAGGTGAGCCGTTAGGAGCCAGCAGTCCCAGATAGTGAGAGGCAGTCAAACATCCATCAAGGGGTTCTGAACTGGAGAGAGTACAGACTGGGCTTAGGGACCCCTATTCCTTGTGCACAAATTTCATCCACCAGGCTTCCAGTTTAAGAGCCAGGGTTGTTATGACCAGAACGGATGATCAAATAGGAGGCTGAGTGGGGCGACCAGGCCAGCAGGGGGGTGCAGTGAAGGATAACCAAACAAATGCGCCCTGGGCCCTGGCTGGGGCCGGTAGCTGAAGGGAGCTCTGGACCCTGGCTGGGACAAGACAGAACTGCGATGAGGGCATTGGCTGGCCTTCAAACCTGGGACCCAGAACTACCTGCAGAAAGTGCTTCTGTTTGTTTAGTCCATTGGTTTTAAACAGTGGTCACCAAACTCATTAGTCAACAGAGCGGCAAACTGTGGCTCGTGAGCCGGATCTGGCTCACGAGCCACAGTTTGCCGACCACCGGTTTTAAATCAGATCACACCCCCACAAAAGGGGTAAAACTGTTCAACACACCTTTGGCAAATCACAAATTCTTGCTAAACTTGAGCGAACCCTTCCTGGTATAGCTGTCTTCACACTTTTCAGGGCACTTTTTGAAGGTAGGAAAGGGATCCGGCACTCCTATGGCTCTCCTGCAGGGACAGCGCTGGAAAAGCAAAGTTTCCCAAGGAGATGGAAGCACCCCAGCTGGGAGTGGGGTGCGCTCAGATGCCCGACCTGCAGGCCCACTGAGGAGGGGTGTCAGATGCGTGAAGGAAAAGCTTAGCATCAATGTTATCACTTCGGTTTTCAGAATCCCCTACCCCCCATCTGTTGGCTTCCTCCCTCTGAGGGGCACTGTCATCCTCACATGGGTGCAACTGGAATATTGTATCTCAAGATTGCCCCAATGCACATATCCCTTTATCCGACGATAAAATAAAAAATCCCCAAGGACAAAAAAAAGAATGGAGACAGACTACTGTCCTTTAGGCTTAAAACAAAACCCAGAAGTGTCCTGCCAAGAGCTGAGACTTGGTTCTGCTCATGCGCCTCAGAGAGATTGGATGGCAAAATGACCCAGTTTGGCCCCGTTTACCCACTTAAGTTACTCTTGAAGGTGTCTTTGCCACAATGTGAACGAACTGCCACCTTTTGGAACAGGGGCTCATTAGGAAAGTCTGCATTCCCACTTTTCCTTAAAACAGATCTATGTTATTCAACTATGGCCACCGTCCTGAGATCAGATCCTGTCAACCGGGTCCTGTTGCTGGGAATCAGAGGTCACTGGAATGAAGTCCTCCCCTCCCCCTGTGCCCTATTACATTTAGGGACTGAGCTGAACTCACGTTGAGGGAGGTCTGGCAAGGGTAACAGGTTTCACAGATGGAAGGATGGAGACTGGAGAGGCGGACACCCTGCTCGGTCCCTCCCTGGGTGGGGTCAGGCAGATGCAGGGCAGCCAGTCTGCCCCACAATTGGGTGAGATAGTGGCCCCATCCTTATTGGGCAAAATCCAAACCCAGCAGCCCCATCCCCATCAAGCCCTGCCTGGCGGGGGGCACAGCCTCAGGTCCCCCAGTGCACCCTTAGGTGCCCTGGCCTGGCTCCAGGATGGAGAGCATGGCTTGAGGTTCTGGTGCCAGAGCATGTGGTGTGGCCTTAAGTCCCTGTGCCCAGCACCAGGGTGGGGGGTGTTACTTGATGTCCCCTGTACAGCCTTGTCAGGCAGGCGCATGGCCTCATGTCTCTTGTCAAGCCCCACTGGGTGGGGCACACAGCCTGAGGTTCCCCCTGGCCTGGGTTGAAGGGCATGGCCTGAAGTCCCCCATCAAGCCCTGCCAGCTGGGGGGCATCCCTTGAGGTCCCCCACAAGCCCCCCTAGGTTGAAGGCATGGTTTGAGATCCCCCATCAAGCCCTACTGGGCTGGGGGCATAGCCTCAGATCCCCTGGCACTAGGGTGGAGGTCATGGCCTCAAGTCCCCTGGCACTGTGCCAGGGCTGGGGACACAGCCTGAGGTCCCATGACCTGGTTCCAGGGGTGGGTGCATGGCCTGAGGTTCCCCATCCCGAAGTCAGGGCAGGGCCTGGGGCCTGTCAAGCCGCACTGGGCATGGAGCTCAGGCTCAGGTTCCCTGCCCTGGCCCAGCACCATGCAGCCTCAGGTCCCTGCTGATTGCTCCTTAAGGCTCGTTACTAAAACTCAGCCTCCATTCTTTTCCATCTTGTGTTATGGAAACCCCACCTCTGCTGTGAGTGCAGACATCTTGTTTTAGGGAAACATTGCCTCTGCTGTGGGGGCCACCATCTTTGTGATGGCATGATGGTCAATTTGCATATCTCTTCTTTATTACATAGAATAGTCTATATTAAGCTGATAACAAATTTGATCACATAGAAAAATTTACCTTTCACTCCCCCTTTTATTCCATCCTTTTATTTGCTTATGTCAAAATTATATCTTTTTATATTGTGAATTCATTAACAAATTATTTTAGCTATAGTTACATTTTAATGCTTTGTCCTTCATTCTTCATATCAGTGTTAAGTGGCTAAAATACCGCCATACTGCACTATTAAGATATTTTAAATTTTACTACATATACACTGAGTGGCCAGATTATGATGTCTGAATGCATAATAATCTGACCACTCAGTATATATATATCTTATCTAATAAAAGAGTAATATGCAGATTGACCATCTTTCCAAAATACAAGATGGCTGCCCCCATATGATCAAAGATCCTGCCCCCATGTGGACACAAGATGGCCACCACAATATGGCTTGCAAAGGAGGGCAGCTGGGAAGGATCAGGCCTGCAAGAGAGGGAAGTTGGGGGCAATCAAGCATGCAGGGGAGGGCAGTTGGAGATGACCAGGACCGCAGAAGAGGGAAGTTATAGGTGACTAGCCTTTAGGGAAGGGCAGTTGGGGGGGACCAGGCCTCAAGGGGAGGGAAGTTAAGGGTTACTAGGCCTTCAGGGGAGAGCAGTTAGGGGCAAACAGGCTGGCAGGAAAGCAGTTAGGCATCAATCAGGCTGGTAGTGGAGTGGTTAGGGGGTGATCCGGCTGGCAGGAAGAAGCAGTTAGGGGCAATCAGGAAGGCAAGAAGGCGAGTGATTGGCAGCCAGCAGTCCTGGATTGTGAGAGGGATGTCCAACAGGGATCGGGCCTAAATGGGCAGTTGGACATTTCTTGAGGGGTCCCAGATTAGGGAGGATGCAGGCTGGGCTGAGGGACACCCCCTTGCCCCTTCTGCATGAATTTTGTGCACCAGGCCTCTAATATAAATATATAAATACATATACATATATACATATATATATATATATATATATATATATATATATATATATATGTGTGTGTGTGTGTGTGTGTGTGTGTGTGTGTGTGTGTGTGTGTGTGTGTATTAGAGGCCTGGTGTATGAATTCATGTATAAGTGGGGTTCAGCAAGCCTAGCCAGAGATGGGGGGGAATGGGCAGTTGGCTGGCCTGCCTGCTGGTCAAACTCTTGATGAAGGGGACAATTTGCATAGTATCCTTTTATTATATAGGATGTACACTGAGTTGCCAGATTACTATGCATTCAGAGATCATAATAATCTGGCCACTCAGTATATATTTACAGTGTTATATATTTTCCTGTTTGCATGTTACTGATTAGCATCCTTGCACTTTGGCTTGAAGAACTTTCAGCATTTCTTCTCGTGCAGGTGTAGTAATAATTCCCTCAGTATTTGGGAAAGGATTTATCTCAACTTCTATGGTGAAGGGCAAGTTTCTGGTAGGTATTTTTTGGGGGGGGCATTATCTTGTGCTATAAAATTTCTGCTGACAACTTAGTGGGGGTTCTTAGCTTCATGGAATTCTTGCCAACACTGAGTAAAGATCAACATATTTTATCCAGCTAATAGATATATAATAATGAGTCATTCAAATTTTCATTTTCTTTAACATAAAGGTATGATATTAACATGATGATTCTATTCAGTGGGCTTCTTCATTAGAACGTATTTTCAAATTATTTTGGTGAGTCTTTAAGTTTCATATTTTTCACATTTAAGGTATCATTCACCATTACTAACTCTTCTTCAGGCATGTTTTCTTTGTTACACCTGTATCTTAAGCTATCTTTTTTTTTAAAATATATTTTATTGATTTTTTACAGAGAGGAAGAGAGAGGGATAGAAAGTCAGAAACATCTGATGATGAGAGAGACATCGATTAGCCACCTCCTGCACACTGCCTACTGGGGGTATGCCCGCAACCAAGATACGTGCCCTTAACTGGAATCGAACCTGGGACCTTTCAGTCCACAGGCCGACGCTCTATCCACTGAGCAAAACCAGTTTTGACTTAAGCTATCTTTTAAAAAATATTTATTTTCACTTTACACTTATAATATAAGCTTCCATGTAAGCAAGATCAATGTTTTTTTCTTTAAGATATATTTTTATTGATTTCAGAGAGAAAGGGAGAGGGAGAGAGAGAAAGAAACATCAATTATGAGAGAATCGCTGATCAGCTACCTTCTGCACAACCTCTGCTTGGGATCAACACCTCAACCCAGGCATGTGCCCTTGACTGGAATCGAACCTGGAACCCTTCAGTTCTCAGGCTGATGCTCTATCCGCTGAGCAAAACCAGCTAGGGCACAATCTCTTTTCTTTTCTTTTTTTCCAATATTTATACTTCCTGTGCTGGGAATAATGCCTGAGAACATAGTGGGCATTCAAAAATTATTTTTTAAGAAATGATAAACCAACAGTGTAAGACAGGCATCTCAGGGCATCATTTCATCAACCATTTCCTGAGAATTAGTCTTCTTTCTTAAAAACTTAATTATTCTCAGTGAGTCTTTTAGACATTAAGACATGAAATCAATGAGTCCGTATCTTGTTCATTTTTTTTTAAATCTTAGTGAATATATATTGATGTTGCCTAAAATAGTATAAGTTTAAAGGACAAGGATGAGGCTTTTCTAATTAATGTCTGTGTCCTCTTCACAAACATCTAAGGCAATATCACAGACACTCTGGTGAGTTTAAAATTATCAACTTATGCTATCAGTGTTGGTAATATGGTTGCTACAAAGACAAAAAATGTCATTTTAGAAATATGTATACAATTTTATTTTAATAGAAATATAACATTGTTATAGTAGTCATATACAGAGTTAGAGCTAATTTCATCATTGTACTTATTGACATACATTTGAAAACAAACACTTCATTTCCTGTTCTACACAAATACATTGCCCTGGAAGGGATAAGTTACCACAAGAAACAAACTTTAAAGATGTATCAAAGCACTTCAAGCCTAAAGAACCAAAATAATTTCAAGGTATTTAGCTGATTCACAAATACCCAAATAAGCCTATGCGCTTCCACTCATAAAATATAATTCTTTATTCATAAATGTGTGTGTATATATCTATATATCTTTATATATATGCCCAAAGTTAATTAATACATTCATTGATTCATTTGTACAGTTTTCAAATCTTCATCAGACATGTTATTTAATTAAACACTATGTTTATATGTTGCTCAGCAAAGAGTCAGCCTGTTAAAACATTTCTATGTTTTTGAAATTGTTGTTAAAAATGACTTAGTGTTCTGTATAAAAATACTCATGCAGCACCACTTTTTATTAGAAATAAAAGTCAGCCAAAGCTGGTTTGGCTCAGTGGATGGACCGTCAGCCTGCAGGTTGAAAGGTCCCAGGTTTGATTTCCATCAAGGGCACGTACCTCAGTTGCGGGCACATCCCTAATAGTGGTGGTGCAGGAGGCAGCTGATCGATGTTTCTCTCTCATCAATGTTTCTAACTATCTCTCTTCCTTCATCTCTTTAAAAAAGTCAATAAAATATATATTTTTAAAAAACTCAAAGAACACTTGGTGTCTCCTAAACTATAGTTTAGTGTTTATAGTAATAGCCCCCACTTAAAAAGTATTCTATAATATACAAGTACTTGTTCTACATTTGGTCATTTGCCCTTTGCAACAACCCTTTTCAGTCTATAGAAATTGAGCTCTTATTGTTATTTATTTTCCTGATGAAAATAGTAAGTTCAGATGGTCAGGTAACTAGTTCCAGATGATATAACAGGTGAGGGGCAGAGGTAAACTTGCAGAACGCATGTTTCCTTATTCACGAAAAACTCTCTCCCTTTCAAGAATCAGGTGGTGAGAGCTATATCGCTTTCTTTCCACTTTTAACTCTCAAAAGGTGCCTCCTGCATGTCCCCTTCTAGAGTTGGAGCCACAACCCAGGCATGTGCCCAGACCAGGAATTGAACCAGTGACTTTTTTTTTTTTTCATTTATTCTTCACTAGAGGCCCAATGCACAACATTTGTGCACTGAGAGCGGGGTGTCCTCTCAGCCTGGCCTGCACCATCTCGCAATCTGGGGCCCCTTGGAGGATGTCCGCCTCCCAGAAGATGTCACTCTCACAGTCTGGGATGCCTCACTCCTTACCCACAGCCTACACTGGAGGCAGGAAAGGCTCTGGTTACTGCCGCTGCACTGGCCAGCCATGAGCCTGGTTTCTGGCTGAGCAGCGGCCACCCCTGTGGGAGCACACTGACCGCCAGGGGGCAGCTTTTACATTAAGCATCTGCCCCCTGGTGGTCAGTGCACATCAATGTGTCTGGTTCTTCCATTCTTCAGTTGATTTGCATATTAGCCTTTTATTATATAAGATTGTTCAAGGTAATACATATAGTATGATATATGTCTCCTTCCCCCACTGACCTATCCCAGGCCATGCCCAACCCCCAGTATATAGACTCATCCCCCTAGTGTCTGTGTCTATTGTTTAAGCTTATATGCATAAAGACAAGTCCTTTGGTTGATCTCTTAACCCTCCCTCCCTTGCCTTCCCTCTAAAGTTTGATGATCTATTCAATGCTTCTCTTGTCTCTGGATCTATTTTTGATAATCAATTTACTAGTATATTGTTCATTATATTTCACAAATGAGTGAGCTTATGTGATATTTATCTCTCTCTGACTGGCTTATTTCACTTAGCATAATGCTCTCCAGTTCCATCCATGCTGTTACAAATGGTAAGAGTTCTTTATTTTTATAGCAGCATAATATTCCATTGTGTAGATATATCATAGTTTTTTAATCCACTCATCTGCTGATAGGCACTTAGGCTGTTTTCAAATCTTAGATATGGTAAATTGTGCTGCTACGAACATAACGGTGCATATATCCTTTCTGACCTGTGACTTCTTGGTTCCTGGGTCAAAGTTCAACTGCTGAGCCACCCTAGTCATGCTCCACTGATTTATCCCCCCACTCATCTATTGATAGGCGCTTGGATAGCTTCCATTTCTTGGCTATTGTAAATAAAGCTGCAGTGAAATAGGGGTGCATATATTCTTTCAAATTAGTGTTTTAGATCATATATATATATATATATATATATATATATATATATATATATATGTTGAATTGCTTGGTCATAACGTAGTTCCATTTCAAATATTTTGAGCACCCTCCATACTGTTCTACACAGTGGCTGCATCAATCTACATTCCCACTAATAGTACACAAGGGTTCTTTTCCCATTTTTCCACATCCTCGCTATTTCTTGTTGTTTGATGATGTATTGATGCTAGCCATTCTGACAGGCATGAGTTGCTATCTCATTG
The DNA here is from genome assembly GCA_004026805.1 of Lasiurus borealis. Classification (NCBI taxonomy): domain Eukaryota; kingdom Metazoa; phylum Chordata; class Mammalia; order Chiroptera; family Vespertilionidae; genus Lasiurus; species Lasiurus borealis. The sequence continues at coordinate 28,528 of PVJN01021152.1, forward strand.
TGATTTTAATCGCCTTTTTCTGAAGATTAGTGATGCTGAGCAGCTTTAATATGTCTGTTGGCCACCTGTATGTCCTCTTTAGAGAAGTGCTTATGCAGGTCCTCTGGCCATTTTTTAATTGGGTTAGTTTTTTGGGTGTTTAGATGTATGAATTCTTTATAAATTTTAGATATTAACTCTCTATCAGATATATCATTGGCGAATATGCTCTTCCATTCTGTAAGTTGTCTTTTTATTTTGTTGATAGTTCAGTTGCTGTGTAAACCCTTTTTAGTTTGAAGTAGTTCCATTTGTTTATTTTTTAGTTTGTTTTCCTTGCTTGAAGAGATAGAGCAGAAATATCCTTGCTAAGCCGAGACCAGTTTGGCTCAGTGGATAGAGCATCGGCTTGGGGACTGAAAGGTCCCAGGTTCGATTCCGGTCGGGGGCATGTACCTTGCTTGCGGGCACATCTCCACTGTGAGGTGTGCAGGAGGCGACTGATCGATGTCTCTCTCTCATCAATGTTTCTGACTTTCCATCTCTCTCCCTTCCTCTCTGTAAAAAAAAAAAATCAATAAAATTAAAAAAAAAAAGAAATATCCTTGCTAAAAGAAATGTCAGTTTCCTGCATATATTTTCTTATAGTAGTTTTATGGTTTCAGAAGTTACATTTACATCTTTAATACATTTGGAGTTTATTCTCTTGTATGGTGTATGTTGGTGGTCTACATTCATTTTTTTTTTTTGCATGCATCTGTCCGATTTCCCAACATCATTTATTGAATAAACTGTTTTTACCTCATTGGACAAGAGAGTCATTTTCTTGACTCTTTTGTAAAATGCTAATTGACCTTATAGGCATGGGTTTATTTCTGGGCTTTCTATTATTTCTGTTCTTTTAACAGTACCATGGTGTTTTGATTACTATCTCCTTGCATTATAGTTTGATGTTAGGTAGCATAATATTTCCAACTTTGTTTCCCCCACCCCCTCAAAACTGCTTTGGCTATTTGGGATCTTTTGTACTTCCATATATATTTTTGGAGTACACTTGTTGCAGTTCTGTGAAATAGAACGAATAGGTATTTTGATAGTAATTGAATTCAATTTATAGATTGCTTTGCGTAGCATGGACATTTTAATGTTTATTTTTCCTATTCATTAGCATGGTATATTGTTCCATATGTGTATCTTGTTCAGTCTGTTTAATATCTTATATTTTGTGAATAAAAGTCTTTTACCTTCTTGATTAAACTTATTTCCAGGTTGTCGTTTTTGCTGCTGTTGTTTTTTGATGCAACTGTGAATGGGATTGTTTTCTTAGTTTCCCTTTCTGATAGTCCATTATTGGTGCATAAAAATGCAGTTGACTTCTGGATATTACTTTGTATCCTGCTACTTTATTAAAGTCATTGATCAGTTCTAGTAGTTTTTTGATTGAATATTTAAGGTTGTGTAGATACAGTATTGTATCATATTCAGATAATGACAGTGTTACTTCTTCCTTTCCAATTTAGATACCCTTTATTCCTTCTTTTTGTCTGATCGTTGTGGCTGGGAGTTCCAGTACTATGTTGAATAAGAGTGCTAAAAGTGGAAATCCTTGTCTTGTTCTTGGTCTTAAGGAAGTTTTCCCCTTTTCTTAATGGTCTCTTTCATCATTCCTTTTATTAATATTTTATGTATAAGTTAATTAATTTTAGAAAATGTGATATAAGATATTAATAATCACCAGTATTTCCTATTCTACTCTAGCCCTCTCCATTCCCATTTCACAAAAGAGATTTGTCTATGTGAGGATATGCTTGTCATAGTTATACCAAAAAAGTCCCCATACTGTTCATTCTTTAAAAGGAGAAGGGATCTGGATCAGAGATGCCTCATCTTTAAGAAATAACTTCGAACCCTAGTCAATTTAGTTCAGTGGATATAGCATTGTCCTCTGGACTGAACGGTTCTTGGTTTGATTTTGATCAAGGACACGTGCCCGGGTTGCTGGATCAATTCCTTAGTAGGAGGTACCCAATCAACAATTCTCTTTCATCATTGATGTTTATCTCTCTTTCCCACTCCGAAAGAAAAAAGAAAGGAAGGAAGGAAGGAAAGAAGAAAGGAAGAAAGGAAGGAAGGAAGGAAGGAAGGAAGGAAGGAAGGAAGGAAGGAAGGAAGGAAGGAAGAAAGGAAGGAAGGAAGGAGGGAGGGAAGGAAGAGGAAGAATGAACAAACTTCAAATAAATGTAAGAAAACATCATTTTGGACAAATTTAAAAACACAAAATATAAAAAATTTGGATAAAAATAAAAAGTATAAAAATAATATCCCACCCCCCATGAAAACTTTACAAATGTATACTCCCCATATATCCATTCTAAATATGTTAAAAACTGGGCATCTAAAGTCATAGAATGGAAAAGTTAGCCAAAGGGAATTTAGAAAATAAGGAACTCTGCTAGGAATATTTTGATTTGTGAATCATGTAGTACTTGTCCTCTTCTCTTCCAAGGGCAAAAAGTTGTAGGCGGGATTTGAAGATTAAAGCACAATGCCTCACCAATTTGTGTTTTTGTTCCTCAGATATCCATATGTTTTTAGCCTAAAACATGAGGTAATTTTCCAAATTTAGTTGTTGTAGATATTCTTTGAGGGACCCATTTACTCTAAAGTAGATTGCGAGTGAGAATTCACTTTTCTCCTGCACTCACATCTTCTACCAGTATGTCCCATTGGCTGAATTCAACTGGAAACCAGCTTTTAAGGCAATCTCAACGTTATGGTTCTCAGAGGTTAGCACACAAAAATACCAAGCAGAGAAAAAAATTGAAAAGAAAGTAGCAAACAGTAACATAACAGAGGTATTCAACTGTTAATGTTGATTTTAAAGCTCTTTATTTCTTAAAGCTCTTACAAAATTTTTCATCTTCATTAATTCCACTTTTTATATTTTGTGATAACTTATCTTGGTTTTGAACAGGCCTAGAGTTACTTTGTAATGTACTACTTCTTTTTATCTCAGTTGCTTTGGATGGGAAGGTCCTGAAAATGTCCTGTACCTTCCCCCAAATTATTTATCAAGTTATTTTGCATATTTAAAGAGGCTTTGTGAACAGTGCTTCTGAATATGTAATGACCAAACTATTATTTTTGATCAGGAAGTGAAATGCAAATTTATTGTTGTATAAGACAAGAACATGAAAAACACAGATTTTCTGTTTCCCATGCCTTCTTTCATTGTCAAATACACAGAAGCTCCTGCAGGTTTCTCTCCATGGGGCTTTCCAGTATAAAGCAGATGTGGCTTCCCAACTTGGCAAGGCGTTACCGCTACTACTACTACTACTACTACTACTACTACTACTACTACTACCACCACCACCACCATCAGCAGTAATGGTTTTCCCAGTTACTTATAAAGTTACTAGAGGCCTGGTGCATGACATTCACACATGGGGGTATCTCTCAGCCCAGCCTGCACCCTCTCCAATCATAATTTTGCCTCTGTTCTCATATTGTTATGTTTCCTGTTCATATGTGATATATCTGTGAGAATTCTCTTTCAGCTAAAAATGACATGCAAAATGTCTAAGTTATTTCAATAATCAGCAGTTCACTTTATTATTTTTGAAATTTTCTTGTGGTAAAATGCTTAATATGAGATATACAGTCTTAAATTTTTAAAATACATATGTGTATAATACATTTATTGGTATGATAGTGTACAGCATTTTGAGAGCTTATTAATTTTGTTTAAGTGAAATGGGAAGTTACTAATAATCAGCCATAAGTGAGTTCAGCAGCTCACTTTAAACCAAGACCATGCTCCCTTGATAACAATGTTTGGTTTTAAGGCAATAAAAACTTCAGTGTTTTTTTTTTTTTTTCCAGGTACCATTGCCTCAAGGGGAGCAAGACCCATAAACCAGCCTTATGGACATAGTTAGATAAGAGCTTCTAGAACTCAAGTACTAGTTTGGAGTTAAGAATATGACTTCAGGCTTCAAATGAATCAGAGTATGTGAAGAATATCTAAGTAGAGCCTAGTTGTTTTGACAGAGCAAATAAGAAAACTGTTTTTGTAGGCAAAATAGTGTCTAGGCACTCGACTGTGGTACACTGTAACTCAGGTTTAAGACAATAAAAGTAGTTCTAGGCCATGACCCCTGAGGTACTGATTTAACTCAGATACTAATTTGATTCAGAACTCAGACAAGGTTAAACATATAGGGTGCAATCCTTTTTTAATTATTATTAGATGCTACTAAAATAAAATCACATTGCTTTCTTAATTTATACTTCATACTTAATGAGACATTATTCATACTTAATGGGTAAATGTAATAAGTTTGGATTATTTATATTTAATGGAATATTATTCTACTATATCTAAAGGTGGAGATAAATCACCTATAGATATATAGTTTTTTGAGGTTGGGGGACTTTTGGTTCCTACCATTGTAGTATAAATTGAAGGCTTTAGGTCACTGATACTTTACGGAAAGGGTGTGTTATATGTGGCTTGTAAAGAAGCTCCTCCCAATATCCTTTGCAAAACAAAAATAATCTTATAAAAATGTTAATCAATGTGCGTAGAGATTAAGAAGGTACCTAAGAGGAAAGTGCTATAAGTCTTATTACTTATTTGTTGAAATTCAATATTTTATGAACTCTCTTGCTGATTGGATTGACATTTACTAAGATTAATTGGAAAGAAAGGATATAAAAACTTCTAAATGAAATCTCTCTATGAGTTGTCTAGGCTGATAACCAGGATTGACAAAATAATTATGGATCAGATGGACCATAAGAAGAATCTTCGGGCCTATGTTTCTGGATTAATAGCTGAACATGTAAGTATGAATCAAAAGAACTAAGATTTTATACCTAAGCATGTTTCAGAAATCTTGGTTCTTGTGGCAACAGTGAAAGTGAAAACCTTGGTAGACTTAAAATGTCTTTTATCCGTTTTCTCTCTCCCTGGTATTTGGAAGCAAAAATGATCCTTGAGTTATTGAGTATTAAAATAAGAGTAAGGGGGAAAACTTACTCTTATTTTCTCAAGGGAGAAACTATGGAATTTCTGTTAACATGGTATGATAGATACTTAGAAGAAAGGAGATTTGATTGATTTGTACCCAGAGTTGATGAAAATATATCACACTGATTATGCATGATTTTTTTGTTGGTTATATTTTAATGATCTGATTGTATGCCTTTCCTACAAGCTTGTGAGTATTTTGAGAAGTCTGTTTTATTCACCTCTGTTAGTTCTTAAATAGTTTTTGGCATATAATAACAGTTTCTCCTCAGCATAAGTTTGGTCAATAAATAGATTAATTAATCCAGCACAACATTCAGAAGAAATGGATAGACTTTATTGGATTTGCCAAGCCAAACTGTGTGTGTGTGTGTGTGTGCGTGTGTGTGTGTGTGTGTGTATTCTTACTTAGGATGACCATTGAATTTCAAAACAAAAAAAGAAAAATAAAGGAAAAGGGAAGATAATTAGTTCATTTAACCAACATGTATTTAGATGTGCAAAGTGATTTAGGAGATACTAAAATAAACAAAATGTGGTCCCTGATTATAGCAATATGACAAAATCTAGTTTTACCAAATATCACATTTTATTGGTTAAAATATTCTATTTTAATTCAAATAATTTGGCCAAATAATAGTTACGTTGAATTCTATCTGTAGATTTTTTTGTCCAAATGCTTTATATGGCATACAGACTTTGAAGTGAATGGAAAATTTATTTATGTACTTAATATTTCTTTTTAATAAATGTTCATTAGTGGATAGAGTCTATTTTGGTGACTGTATTTACCATTTGACATAAAATAACTTAACCTTTAAAAGTAAATGCACATGATATTCAAGTATACCTTGTGCTAATCATACACTCTGTACTTTTGTGACTCACACATATTTTTGAAGTTAAAATATTCCTGGAATAATATAATGCTACATTTCCCCACCCCCATTTAGTATATTATCTGTTTAATTTATCTCTCAATTTTAGTGTACATGAAAAAGAACATTTTAAAATTAAACAAAAATGACATTTCCCCCAAATAAATAAAAGCCTACATCATTGAAGCATATTCAGTTTCTTTTCATTACATATAAATGGATGGAAACAATTTTAGTTATGAAGAATAACTACCAAAAAAAAAAACCTGTATATGTGAATAATATTACCTTTAAAATATGAACAAACAGTATAAGATATCACAGGAATGTTTAGGTAACTATATTTTATCATACCAACTGGCCTAAAATTGTGAACACTAGACCCTGACAACTCATTTTATAAAAAATCTTTTTAAATTGTATATAAAAAAAAGTTTTCCATAGTATGACATAAGAGAGAAATGCAATGAACCTCTTTGATTTTTTCAGAATAATGCAGTTTTAACTGGTTTATCTACAGAAGTGAGAGATGCATAAAATATTGGATTGTGAAGAGTTTGGTTAAGTTAGAAATAGTATTTAATACTCTTCTTATATTGCCTCAAGTGAGTCTCATCAGACTAAAGAATTGAT
>PVJN01021153.1:0-35771 GCA_004026805.1 Lasiurus borealis
AACCTGGGCATGTGCCCTTGATCAGAATCGAACCCAGGACCCCTCAGTCCACAGGCTGATGCTCCATACACTGAGCCAAACTGGCGAGGCCCAAAGACCTCTGATTTTAACCCTTATAGCCACCTCCACATCCCTCTCCCTTCCTTGCCTCTGTCAACCATTAAAATCTTCTCTATCTCTATATTATTTTGTTTTGTTTTAATCCTCGCGTGAGGATATTCTTTCCCATTGATTCTCAGAGAGAGTGAAAGAGAGAAAGGGAGGAGGAGAGAGAGAGAAACATGGATGTGAGAGACACATCAACTGGTTGCCTCCTGTATGCACCCCCACCGAGAGGTGGGAAATGAACCCGCAACTGAGGTATGTGACCTTGAGGAGTTCAGCCCATGATCCTTTGGTCCATGAGCCAATACTCTAACCACTGAGCAAAAGCCAGCCAGGGCTCATTTTTGTTATTTTAAGAATGTTGTGTACCGAAACCGGTTTGGCTCAGTGGATAGAGCATCTGTCTGCAGACTGAAAGGTCCCAGATTTGATTCCGGTCTAGGTCATGTACTTTGGTTGTGGGCACATCTCCAGTAGGGGGCGTACAAGAGGCAGCTGATGGATGTTTCTCTCTCATCAATGTTTCTAACTCTCTATGCTCTCCGTTCCTCTCTGTGAAAAATCAATAAAATATATATATATTTTTAAAAAAGAATGTTGTGTGAACAGGTTCACAGTGGTTAGCCTTTTGAGATTGGTTTTTCAAACTCCGCATCGTTCCCTTAAGATGGCTCCCCGCTCCTGCCTGTGTGAACAGTTCTGTTGCTACACAGCGTAGCATGCCTGGTGCGGAGGTGTCCTGGCTTGTCCAACCACTCACCTGTTGAAGGCCATTTGGGCTGTTTCCAGGTTCGGCCTATCACCCTAAAGCTTCTATGAACATTTACGCACAGGTTTTTGAGTGAACACCAGTTTGCATTTCCCTGGGCCCAATGCCCAAGGCTACAATTGCTGATTATATGCTAAGTGCATGTTGAGTTTTCAAAGTAAATGCCAAGCTCTCTTCCAGAGCGGCTGCGCCACTTTCCGTCCCAGGGTCTGAGCAATCTCGCCTCTCCGAGTTCTCACCAGCGTGTGGTGCGGGCACTGATGTTTATTTTAACCCTCACAGGCATGTAGTGATAGCTCGTGGTTTTGCTTTGCGTGTCCCTAATGGCTGGTGATGTTAAACACGTTTTCATGGGCTTGTTTTACCATCGGTGCATCCTTTGCTGTGAATTGCCTGCTCACGTTTGCTCCTTCTCGATTGGTTTTGTTCTTGCTGTTGAGTGTTGAGAGTTCTTTACATCTTCTAGATACAAGGCCTTTGTTAGATATGTGGTTTGCAAAGGATTTCTCCCAATCAGTAGCTTGATTTTTGTCTCTCCTTCACACGGTCTTTTGCAGAGCAAAACTTAATTTTGATGAGCTCAAATTTAGTTTTTATTTTTTTATTGATTTGAAAAAGAAAGAAATATCAATTTGTTGGTCCACTTATTTATGCATTCATTGGTTATTTTTGTATGTGCCCTGACTGGGGATCGAACCCGCATACTGGGATTATGTTCTAACCAACTGAGTTACCCGGGCCAGGGCTAAATTTATTAATTTTTCTTCTTATTGTGCTTTTAATGTCAAGTCCAAAAACTTTTTGTAGCCCTAGCTTCCCAAGACTTTCTCCTAACTTTTTTTTCTAAAAGCTGTATCATCTTACACTGAAATCCATTTGGGGTTGATTTTTATGTCAAGTTCAGGTTGAGGTGCATGTACAACCTTTCCTTTAATCCTCACAGAAGACACCAATAAAAGCTTCTGAATGTAGGCCTAGAGTCAGACAGGAGAAACTGAAGTGAAACTCTCAAGAGCATTGGTGCTCTTTGATATACAGAAATGAAGATAGCGTCATACATTTTATGAATCAGGAAAAACTTCCAGTTGGTTTACAACTTCTGGTTGTAACCCTAATAGCATCTAGACACAAGGAGAAATACTTAGAGGAATTACTAGTACTGGTTAAATAGTTACTTAGTTGCAATCTAGTCTCAATTGATAATTAGAAATGCTAAGAGTTTAAAAAAAAGTATACTTCTTAGAAAACTGTGTTTTCCAAGTTCCCTATTTTTTTCATTTTTATGCATTTAAAAACATTTCTTTTAATTTTTTTATTAATGTATTTCATGTATACATATCTTGCCATTACCCCCCCCACTCCCATGCATACCCTAACCCCCTAGATAGAGTCTTGCGTCCATTGGTTGGTTGTTCTTCTATTCATGCATACAAGTCCTTCGGTTGATCTCTTATCTACGCCACCTCTCCTTAACCTTCCCGCTGTAATTTGACAGGCTGTTTGATGCTTTATTACCTCTGTATCTATCTTTTTGTTCCTCAGTTTATAATGTTCTTCATTATCCATAAATGAGTGAGATCATGTAGTATTTTTCTTTCATTGATTGGCTTATTTCACTTAACACAATGCTCTTCAGTTCTATTCAGTTCTATGTATGATAAGAATTCCTTCTTTTTAATGGCAGCATAGCATTCCATTGTGTAGATGTACCATAGTTTTCTGATCCAGTCATCTGCTGACGGGCACCTAGGCTGTTTCCAGATCTTAGGTATGGTAAATTGCGCTGCTATGAACATAGAGGTGCATCAATCCTTTCTGATGGGTGTTGCTAGTTTCTTAGGATATATTCCTAGGAGTGGGATTGCTGGGTCAAATGGGAAAATATCTTTATTGTCACTCTTTCTAGTTCAGTCCTGCTCCCCACCCAGACCCTCACCAACCTCTTGTCTGCATCCATTGGTTATGCACATAAGTTCTTTGGTTGCTCTCTTCCCACCCACCCACCCACCCCTGCCTTCCCTCTGAGATTCAGCATCTGTTCCAAGTTCCCTCTTCTGGATATCAAACCAAACCAGCTCTTCTTCCAAAGCATAACTCCCAGGATGTCTTCTAGATTCTGGATGTTAACAGCACACTAGCGATACTCCTAGCAAACCAAAGTTAATGCCATGGACACTTGGCTTCCCTCCTGTACACAACAGTTTATATCAGAGGGCCTGTCCGCTTTGATAAAACACTATGGTCCCTCCTGTCACAGGACCCTGCTGCAGACGGGGTGAAGGCACCCCCAGAAAGTGTGCAAACAGAGGTTTTGGTTGATGGCGATTGTAGGTAATTGAGAATCATTTAGAGGAGTGATGTGGCCAGGTCAGAGTGTCTTGTAAAACTGGGTTGCACTCTGGTTAACCACATGCAATTGTAACTCATGTCTCCCTGGTATTGTTTTATCCGTGAAAGAATAGAAAACAAAGCAAAAAAAGCCGAAGCAGAGATAAGAGACTATTTCTCTTGGGGGCAAAAATAGCCCCAGCGAACAAAGAGAAACTCTAAAGCTCACTCAGGTGAGAGGGCGATATTCAGTAATGTCTTTCCTGGCTCACGTTGGAGAATTTCAAGGACTGCCCTTTCTGCTGAAAGGGCACAAGTATTTTGGAACATGAAGCTTCATGTTTAAAATAATCGCAAGAACAACATCAGGCACAAAAAGGCTCTTCTGTTTCAAGCGTCTGTTTAACCCTTAGCTCTGCTTTTAAACCCGTGAGCCCCGGTCTGAGGAATGCAGGTTACCGTCTCCATTGCCCAATCTCATTAGCAAAAGACACCTCGCCGGCAATTAAACGCAGCCTGCAGAAAGCAAAGGTGAAAAAACCCTGCCGGGCTGGGCTTTGATTCAAAGGAAGGAGAGATGAGAAGACAAAACGACTTTTCATTTCTGTGATGAGTGGGGCCCATCTTTCAATGTTGCTTGTTTTTTTGTTGTTGTTGTTTTTTGTTTATTTGTCTGTTTTAGACTAGGAGCCATAAATTGAGGCTGGGAGATGGAGTATTTGGGTCTCTAGTAGATGCCTGATTATAATAGTGAATAAATGAATGCTACCTACTCTTTCAAGTGTGTATGACTTATACATTTCGGCCCATAAATATCAGCACCACGTGCTCCAGGTTTTTCTACTAATTTCTTACTCAAGGACAGCATGTCATCAAATTCAATGCTCAAAGTGACTTACTGTGGCAGGTGATGTTTTCAAAATGGCCAGAATGACAGCTTTGCAGCGGAACTTTGATATTGAGAGATAGGATCTGTGTGTTCTCCCCTTGTATTGGGAGTGATGGAGTGAGACTTTAGGGCTAGATCACAAAAGGTACTGAACACAATCAATGCTGAAGTTGAAATAACTTAATTTGGAATAACTTAAATTGCAATAACTCATTGAAAAGTTACAAGTTAAGTCAAGGGTTGGGGATTGGATGAAAGAGAGCATAATCCATAAACTTAGAAGGACGGGGGGGTGTCGAGGGATGGGTGGAGGTGGACAAAGGAAGGGGGACATCTGTCATAGTAGCAACAATAAAAATAAACTTTAAAAAATATGTATGGGAAGGGGAAAAAGTTACAACTTAATGGTGTGGATTTTGGAGAAAAAATAATGGGTGTTAAATAAGATAGTTTCTGTGGTTTTGTTGTGTGTGTTTTTTTCATAAATACACAGATTGTTATAATCAAACTGACTATTAAAATGTTACATATATAGTCACAGTCTCCTATACAATGAATAAAAATTACCCACTGAGCCAATGAAAAGAACCAGAGTAAGGCTATGAACATATTAAAGGCTCTTACTACTAAGATAATTTGTTATTATCAAAGAACTGATCTCATTTAGGTTATGGAGGACATAAAATTAAGATTCAGTTCAAACCAGTCACACACAAAAAGTAAAGTTGCTCATTTAAATATGAGTCAACATACAAAATTAATTATTTTTTCTACATGACTTTCTTAAGCAATCAAGCTACTCTAAGAAAGCATGCTGGGTTTTGTTGTGTAAGATATATCCTTAAGCCAAAGTCATCAAAAAAAGTCATTCAAACTGGTTATTTGTTGACTTATAGACAAAAGCACCAGATGAGTTTTTCATCTGGCTGATTTGTAGAGCTCAGTCCACTTGAAGCGAGGGTGAGACTGTCCCCAGCTGACATGCTCAGACATTGACTGGATGCCCTGATAGCAACAGCAACCACCGGTCAGACCTGCCCTCATGACGGGGGATCCCCACACCCCAGGACCCCTCACTGCGCTGGGAGCCTGGAGGTGCAGAGAGGATCCCAAACCCCCGGATGGAAAGCAAAAGTCAGAGGCTAGGAGAACGGAAGGTCCTGGGGACAAAGGCTGAGTCACACTCCATGTCAACAGCCTGGGAGCCAAAAACAAAGTCACATTAAAAAATTCAAAAGGAAGTGTCAGCGCGGGAGATAGCAGCCCCACCGGTTTGATGTCTCCTTCCCCTGGAATCCATGTGATATTTATCTAGGATGGTTATTATCACTATTTATAGATTCCGCCACGGGGTTGTGTGAGTTTACATACACACATATAAATAAATACACAGTCATAATCACTTTGAATAAATAGACATTCAAAACAAGAACCAGAGGATTCATACTTTCATCTCATGTTTGTATAGTCTTTCATTAATGGCAGTGTTGGCAATGCTGTTGAAAAACTCATATGACCACCCAGGACTGGAAATGTGAATGCGAGGGATCTTTTTTCCTTTCAGCGGACTCGTCAAGCATCAGCTTGTCACCAGCAGTCCCATCTTCCGCTCACCAAAGACCTCCCGTTGCATCCAAGGTCAAAACAGAGGCGAGTCATTGATTTTCACCAATTCTCAACAGAGGGACTTACTAGTAACGATCCATGGGTTGTTGCTCAGAATCTGAAATGGTAGCTGATACTTTCCAAACTCCTATAAGTGAAAGAAAGACTATTTCTCCCACAAAGTAACCTAAATGGCTTGCTGCTTACTTTTTAGAATACTAACTCATTGAACACCTAGTCCAGATTAATTAAATTGAATTGAATGGAATTGAATTGAATTGAATCATGTTGAAGACACCAAGAAATGGTAAAAAAAAAAAATCACAGCTGCCTACTGGCAAATAACTGCAGGTTGTGATGTCAACATAGCATTATTTTTCAAAAGTAATAGCAAAGCAACATTCCGAAGGCAGAAGAGAGGCAACAGGAATATAGTCCACTCAAAAATATCTCACTCAAAGATATGTTAAATCATGCCATTAATGTGTTGGTCAGCATCCTTTAAATTCCAAATACCAGAAAACTGGAATCAACTTAGCTCAAAAACCAACCCCAAATGGGGATGAGGATTGGTGACTTACAATTCATTGTAACTGAGAGACTCAGCCATTTTGATTCACATACACATCCCTGGCCCCAAATGGGTGAAGTGTGTGTGTGGTGTGCCACGTAAGGAATAACATGTACAAACAACATACACACACACACACACACACACACACACACACACACAGCATCTGTCCACTACAATGAGTCCTTTATACCTTTCAATTCATTATTGATCCTATCCCTAGGTTTTCTTTCTCTTAAGATTTAAAAGGAAAACTGCTGCAAAGTATATTATCAATTTAAGAATCCTTTAGTATAAATGAGTTTACGGAACACTTTATCCTGCATAGGAGATGGGGAAATACGACACCATTGGGCACAAGTAATAGAAACCAATTACAAGGCCAAGAATTGGGGGATGGGGTGGGGCAGCTGCGAATGGTGCCAAGGATAAACTTGAACTTTCTTACAGTTTTGCCCCCAGCATAATTTTGCCCTTCAAGGAGGGGAAGGCAATTCAAAGAAGCGACTCTCAGCAGTATAAACAATGAGTCGCAAACTTTTTCAGCACCAAAATAAATAGAGAAGCGTTGGGGCATGTCGATGGAGAACAGAGAAGAGGGCCAGAACTGAAATCCTTAGGGGCTGTGGGTCTGCAGAACTTCTGAAATCCTGTCCCGATAGTGAATCTTCCTGATGATTCAAAGATGGCAGAGCTCGTTCTTTTTCACCCTTTCCCTTTAAGACCCTTTGGGAAAAAAAATCACATTTAGAACCTAAGAGCAATGATTGTGTCCAATAAACGTATCATAGAGTTGGGACCAAGAAGTGATTACTTTTAATGGAGTTCTCAAACCTCTTTTCTAGCAAAGAACTTAACAGATGAGTGAAGGTCAAGTTTAGTGCTGGCTCCTGGAATCCCAGGCTCACAGAGCAGCTGCTGAGTGGATGCTAGGCACGCCATTCTTCTGAATCGGCTTTGATTTAAAAAACAGACCCCCTATGAAAGATTCTATAGCCTCTTCTAACTTCATAACTATCTAAGTAAAGAAATGAGACATAATGAAGAACATTAATAACTAACAACCACCTCTGCCCAGCAGGGTGACTGATCGGGACAGGCACGGACAAGCATGGACAGTGTAGAGCAGAAAACTGGGCTCAGCAGTGGTGCAGGCCTAATTGAAACCTCGCTTCTTTTCAATATGAGTTGTGCAATCTTTTTTTTAAACATTTTTAAATCTTTTTTAAAATATATTTCATTGATTTTTTACAGAGATGAAGGGAGAGGGGAACATATTTTTAAATCTTTTTAAAAACATATTTTATTGATTTTTTTACAGAGATGAATGGAGAGGGGATAGAGAGTTAGAAACTTCGATGAGAGAGACATCAATTAGCTGCCTCTTGCACGCCCCGAACTGGGGATGTGCTCGCCACCAAGGTACACATGTGCCCTTGACCGGAATCGAACGTGGGACCTTTCAGTCCGCAGACCGACGCTCTATCCACTGAGCCAAACCGGTTTCAGCTGAATTGTGCAATCTGAAGTAACAACCTTAACTTCTCTTTGAGACCCCATAGGTCAATGGGACTCCCACTTCCCTTATAAGCTTTTCATGAATAGTCAGTTAAACTTGGTATCCTGTAAAACAGGGCCTGACAGGTAGTCGATGCTCATGCCAAAGAGCTCAATGCTCACTAATAGAATGTTCCCGAATGTCTCCCTGGGACTTCAGTGGCTTTGGCGGAAGTCAGAAGGTGGGGGAAACCATCACCATAGGGGATCCTCAAGCCAGACAATTCCTCCTCAGCAAATGCCAGGTCTGGGTGGAGAAGGCGTGCCCTTGTGACTTGTGGGACAGTTTGGATGAATGAGAGATCTCATGAATTTTACTTCCCACCAACCACCAGCTCCTTCCCGGTGGACGTTGGTTCTTCAGTCCACCACCCATGCTTCGAGAAAGATCGTCCTCAGTGCGTGTGCTGTGCGACTCGGCAAAACTTCCTCCTCTCCCTCCGAAAGCGTGATCTAGATCCTACAAACAGCAACCCACTTCCAGAATATTTTAAGGACTCTTTAACCATCCCCATGACATGCAGTTTCATTCAGCCTAAAAGAGGATGCCCGCTCTAGCTGGTTTGGCTCAGTGGATAGAGCATCAGCCTACAGACTGAAGTGTCAGAGGTTTGATTCCGGTCAAGGGTACAAGCCTGGGTTTCGGGCTTGATCCCCAGTAGGGGGCGTGCAGGAGGCAGCCAATCAATGATTTGCTCTCATCATTGATGTTTCTATCTCTCTTTCCCTCTTCCTTCCTCTCTGAAATCAATAGATTTTTTTTTAAAAAAAGAGGGTGACTTAATGATAACTAAGATTAGATAGCAATGGCTCACGACTAGAATGATGTGAAGTTTAATTCCTTGAGCTCTACAACAATTATATCTACCAGCCTAATAGTAGAGCCACAAGGCAGTATTAACACTAATTATTTGTGCTTACTTATGTTGAGAACAACTCAGTGCCTTTTTTTTAATTCATTCAGAATTGCAACCTCTTTGCTCAGACAGTATTTCCTTCCCTATTACTCCATAGCGGTGGTTCTCAACCTTTTGTAATGCTGTGACCTTTTAATACAGCTCCTCATGTGGTGGTGACCCCCAATCATAAAATTATTTTTGTTGCTACTTCATCACTGTCATTTTGCTACTGTTATGAATCATAATGTAAATATCTGTGTTTTCTGATGGTTTTAGGCTCTACAGCAGCGGTTCTCAACTTGTGGGTCAAGATCCACTGTTGAAAACTGCTAGCAAGGTCGCCTAAGACCATCGGAAAACAGATATTTACATTATGATTCATTAACAGTAGCAAAATTACAGTTATGAAGTAGCAACGAAAATAATTTCATGATTGGAGGTCATCACCACATGAGGAACTGTATTAAAAGGTCATAGCATTAAAAAAAAAGGTTGAGAACCACTGTTCCATAGGCTTACCACCGCAGCCTAATATTTCTCAGCGCATCAAACACACACACACACACACACACACACACACACACACACACCCTTGCAATTAAACAGTCATGATCTTCGATTCTGCCAGCCTGAAGTTCGAATCCCTCTATCTCTGTTTTCTCCCATTGTCCTCCAAAACCTTTCTTACAAGAATTTCTTTGATTTAATGTGTGGGAGCTAACCAGGCCTCCGGCACACGCAGTTTTAATGGTGTAATTAGGCCGGGGGAAGGTTTTTACTACAGGGGTGAAGAAAGGCGGTCAAACTTACGGCTCCATCTCCCCCATATTTTATAGAACTCGGGAAAACAATGCTCAGGCCGTGAGGCTCCCCGCCTCACCACCACCACCGCCTCCTCCCCAAGTTCAAGGTCAGTTTGACACTCTGAATGGTTAAATCATCCTTGGCAGAGCCTGCACTTGGCAGAAGCTCTGTAATGAGAAATCCAGATGACTGGTATCATTTGTCACGTGAGTGGCCCGCACTTAATCTAGCCCGGGTTTGTTTTTGTAAGGAATAGCAATGACTTAAAAGCAGTCATTAGGGATGTTTAATATTTTAACTGCTTTGACACGAGATGCGGTCTTCACCTTTCATGGCACCTTTTCGCATTAAAGTCTACACATAAATAAGCAGTCGGATCCCTTCTGCGTGTGCCATACCAAAAGGATTCCATCAGCATCTTGCCCCGCTGATGAAAAATGGCAGAGCTTTCTCCAAAGCCCAGGCTGGATTTCCCCGACGAACGCCGGAAACTGAGCGTGGAGGCTCGCTTGGCTCAATCTCTTCTGGAATTTTCTGCCGTCTCTTAAGCGAGGCAGCTTTTCGAAGGACGGAGATGAAGATCAGTGACATTTCAGGACCCTCAAGCAGTTTGTCTGCTGGGTCAATACACACTGCAAATAACACTGTCAAAGCGCTCAGAACCAGGATTTAGGGTCATAAATCGGTGGATTAACCGGGCTCTACCTGACTTGAAAGTGTGAGCATTTTACCCGCTCTCCTGTACTCATTGACATAAACCCCAGGTGGGGGTGATGGTGGATGTGGGACAGGCACCCCAGAATTTTTTTTCTGAGTTGATCCATTGTCATTCTATGAAAATTGCCCAGCAAATTCAAAGAAAATAGTAAACGCAATCATTTATAGTAGGCCCAATCTTAATTTTAAATGATTTCATTCTCCTCGTTCCTCTTCAACCAGTGGTCGGCAAACTGCGGCTCGAGAGCCACGTGTTTGTCGCTCTATTGACTAATGAGTTTGCCGACCACTGCATAAGGCGTTACCCTTACCCAGAAGTGTTGACTTCAGGTTAAAGACATTAATATATTATTAAAAATGTTTTTTTAAGTGTTTTTCCCTAAGGCATGTGGCTCTCGAGCCGCAGTTGGCCGACCACTGCTCTAAACATTCTCAACAAGAAACAGAAACAAACTATAAACATGATAAACAATGTTTACTACATTGAGAAACTTTCATAAACAGCATATGACTTTGTTTTTTTTTTACATTTTTTTTTTTTTGAATGCTAAACAGAGTATCAGAAGACCAGGGAATCTTTGTCTTAACTTAGCCACTGTCAGGAAAAAAAAAAAAATTGCCTTCACACTCCTAAATCCTGTAGCTGGACCTGTGAATTAAACTACCAGGAGATTAACAGAGGCAAAAGTGTGTGTGTGTGTGTGTGTGTGTGTGTGTGTGTGTGTATGTGTGTGTGTGTGCGTGTGTGTGTTTTATTGACGTCAATATTTTTATGTGCCTGGGGACTTCACAAAGAGAAAGAAGTGAAAACCCCATTGAAGCAATTAAACTTGGACGTTTACAGACCATTTTAACAAAGGGCAATAAATTGTGGAGAAGTGTCTAGTCAAAGAGGAGGGAGCTTTGGGTCTGCAGAGGCAGTAAACTGTGGAAAGCTTACTCTCTGAGGAGACTAATTGAAAATCGGAGTTATTTTAGTAAGGTTCATTTACTAAATCAATCTCCTCTCAGTGTCGACTTTCCATCTTCGTGGCCACAAGAATCTTCTGGAAGGAGGGCGATGGCTGTCCTCACTTCTGAGAAGTCTCTGCTTGGACCAGATAAGAGAAGTTCTCAGAAGGCTCCTTTATACATTAGTTGATCCTCCATTGCCTTTAGATCAAAATAATCTAGACTCCAAGATGATATATTTTGGGGGAGCATATTTCAATCCCCTTCATTACTAAATTTCCTCATAGATAATTTGTTAGTCCATTCATTTATCCGGGATCTAGTTTACGCACCAGTAAAATGAAGGAGTTGGAACAGACTTTGAAACTTCACTCATTCTTTGATATTATAATTTTTTAAATTTCTGTGCATCCATTGTGGGTATCATTGATAAAGGCTGTATACATGAGTAGTAAGCTATACAACATATAAACCAGCGGTTCTCAACCTGTGGGTCGTGACCGCTTTGGGGGTCGAACCACCCTTTCACAGGGGTCGCCTAAGACCATCGGAAAATGCAGATATTTACATCACGATGCACAACAGTAGCAACATTTCATGGTTGGGGGTCACCACCACATGAGGAACTGTATGCAAGGGTCGAGGCCTTAGGAAGGTTGAGAACCACTGATATAGACGCTCTTATCAGGCAAAACCAGTGCAAATCTGACACCAGAGAGAGTGAACTGATATTCTCCTGAAATTGACGCGTCTGTTCAAGAAATGTATTGAGCACATGGTGTGGGTAGAGATAGTGAGGAGAATAAGAAAAATGCCACCAGTTGGAGAGATAAGACTCTTCCCATGTTTTCACCAAAGAGATCTAGCAAGGGTAAAGAGGATCCTGCCTAAAAGCTAACGTTGAGGGTGTCTCGGGATCCCATATATTAATTCCAGTCCTCCTTACATGCTGCCTTTCCCCACGGTACACTGACAGTTCTGTGGATGCTAGTAAGTCAAACTGAGTCACACTTTTTTAAAAAAATACATTTTATTGATTTTTTTACAGAGAGAAAGGGAGAGGGATAGAGAGTTAGAAACATCGATGAGAGAGAAACATCAACCAGCTGCCTCTTACACACTTCCTACTGGGGATGTGCCCGCAACCAAGGCACATCTCCTTGACTGGAATTGAACCTGGGACCCTTCAGTCTGCAGGCCAACGCTCTATCCCCTGAGCCAAATACTTTTATTCGTACCTAAGAACTGCATCCTATGGTCAGTTTCTACCCAACACCTCAGCTCTTTGGTCTTGAACTATTTCATAATCGCAAATGGATCCAAGAGTGTCCCTCAAAAAGAATGCGTCTATAAGCCACATGATGAAAGAGGAAATTGCCAGGTTCAAGTGCAGGAGAGAGGGATGCAGATCCAAAAAGCAGCAGACGTGGGTCCTGGGCGGTTGCTCTGCTCGCTTAGTCAGGAGCAATGCATTTGTAAGATGAGGACCAGGCTGATTCCTCAACCAAAGGACCAACCAAAGCAAGGATGCTCCCTGATGAAAGAACAAGGGAGCATTTTCAAAATACAGTGGTACCTCGAGATACGAGTGCCCTGACGTATGACATTTTTGAGATACAAGCCATCGAGGGAGCGATTTTTGCTTTGAAACACGAGCAACATTTGAGATAGGAGTAATCGCACGGATCGGCCGGCTGCACATGACCCACCAGTTTTCCTCGACTTGAGCGTCTCATAGTTTCCCACACCTCAAGGTTATGGAACGAATTAAACTCGTATCTTGAGGTATCACTGTACTGGCTCCCCATCAGAGAGCCAGAGCTAGCAGCCCCAGCTCTATTTGTGTCCACTCTGACAAAAAATGCATCTGCCCCGTGTAAGAATGACACCGGAGAACTTCATTATCCGAGGTCCCCTCTCTGGTCATTGAATCAGAAGGGCGTCTCCTCCCGTTACTACTTCCTTAACTCCGACCAAGACTCGTCACAGGCAGCAGGTCTGTCCCGGGGCCCACAGGAAGCTTTCCCCAGCCGGAGCCAGTGGGCTGGGGATGTGGTTTGTTTCAGCTGGCAGGCCTCGGTGCGTTTCCTCAGACTAATCAGAACCGGTGGCCGAGGAGCGCGCACCCAAGGTGCTCTTGCTTCCTTTGACCTGGCACAGGTGCCAAGGTCCAGCTGCTAAAGCGTTTACGGGAAGTACCTGGAGTTGTCGGGTTTGCTTTGATGGAGAACAGTGATCAGAGAGAAAGAACTGCCCACAGAGTGGAAAAATGAGAATTTGAGGTGTGGTACACTTAGAGAGAGAGAGGAAAAAGAAAAAAAAAAGCGGTCAGTGCTTTCCAAAATTCCAGTAGGAAATTTGGGGAAGGATGGGCAGGGGCCGCACCACATCGGAAAGTTCCCTTTGGGTTACTAGTCCAACAGGTTTCACCCACGTTGTGTCTACACAGCAAATACATTCAGAGGAGGAAAAAATTGCATCCGTCAGGCCATAGTTATTCCAAATATAGCTGGAATAGTGGATTAGAGCAAGGCTAGAAATGACCAGATAGGCCGGGACCGGTTTGGCTCAGTGGATAGAGCCTTGGCCTGCGGACTGGAAGGTTCCAGGTTCGATTCTGGTCAAGGGCATGTGCCTTGGTTGCAGGCACATTCCCAGTAGGGGCGTGTACCAGAGGCAGCTGATCAATGTCTCTCTCATCAATGTTTCTAACTCTCTATCCCTCTCCCTTCCTCTCTGTACAAAATCAATAAATATTTTTTTTTAAAAAAGAAAAGAAATGACCAGATAGTTAAACTACATTTTTGCTTAAAATAAAAACTATTTCTAAAAGGTGTTCTGTGCCCAGCCAGTGTGGCTCAGTGGTTGAGCATGGACTGTGAGCCAGGACATCATGGTTTTCAATTCCTGGTCAGGGCACATGCCTGGGTTGTGGGCTCGATCCCCAGTAGAGAGCGTGCAGGAGGCAGCCAATCGGTGATTCTCTCTCTCTCTCTCATCATCCCTCATCATTAATGTCTCTAACTCTCTCTCCCTCTCCCTTCCTCTCTCTGAAATCAATAAAAATATTTTTTAAAAATAATAAATAAAAGGTGATTGGTAAAGGGGGAGGGTCCTCATTTTGCTGAATGTCTCTCAAGGCGTGTGTCCTCCTTGAATGTGTTCAAGTTGTCACTTACTAACTTACCTTTTACGCTTTTCCAGAGGTTGGAGGAGGCACGAATGGCTGGCCCGTCATACTCCATGCATGGAAATCCCATCGGGAATAGCCCCTGCAGCCCAACAGCATGGAGATTTGCTCAGCCTTCCACGAAAAGGTAATCCAGGGGTTTTACATATACAGTGGTACCTCGAGATACAAGTTTAATTCTTTCCGTAACCTTGAGGCATGGGAAACTATGAGGCGCTCGAGTCTCGGTTAACTGGTGGGTCGTGTGCAGCCCGCCGATCCTTGTGATTACTCCTATCTCAAATGTTGCTCGTATTTCAAAGCAAAAATCGCTTGCTCAACAGCTCATATCTCAAAAATCTCGTATGTTAGGGCATTCGTATCTCAAGGTACCACTGTACTTTAAAAAATGGAGAAGATGGCAGTTTTAAAGTTTTCAATGTTAATGTGACTCTTATTTCTGGAGTGACCTTGAAGCAGAAAAATAACATGTTACAAGACAGAATTTCAACCTGCAGCAGTTTTCTCGGCAGAGAAATGTGCTTAACGTTGGTATTGAGTGCCTCTAACGGGCAGACTCTCTGCTAAGCCCTGGACTCTCAAAGAAAAAAAACAAGTTGCCATGAGAACAATTACTTGGAGATGTGTTAGACTCCACAACAGTGGTCATGCAGAATGGGCAACACCTGGAAGGAGGGTCTGGCCCAGCTGGCGTGGCTCCATGATTGTTGACCTATGCCTATGAACCAGGAGGTCATGGTTTGATTCCGGGTCAGGGCACATTCCTGGGTTGTGGGCTGGATCCCCCATGTGGGGTGTGCAGTAAGCAGCTGATCAGTGATTCCCTCTCATCATTGATGTTTCTCTTCCTCTCCCTTCCTCTCTGAAATCAATAAAAATATATTTTTAAAAAGAGAAAGAAAGGAGGGTCCGACATGCTGCTGTGTGTGTACTGGGGACCCCACAAAGGCAGTTTCTTAGCCTTGTAGGCTGGCTCGTGGATTAGAATATACAGTGGTTTTGTCCCGTATTCTGCTAGGAAATGTTCAGGGGCTGTACTAATAGCAAATACCAGCCACTACAGAGTTCATCTAACAGCTTTTTGAAAGCAGTTAACCCTTAAAAATCAAGCTGGCCGACTCTAATGTCGACTTCAAAAGTCTCCCAAGTTAGATGTATTTGCTGAGCATCTACTAAGTTCAGGTACAGAGCTGGGTGTGTCCACGGCATGGTCTCATTTAAAAGCTAAGGAAAGAGGGAGGCGGCTTTCATTCCGTCCCATTGTGAGCTTCTGTTCTCCAGCCTGCAGCCCTGGTGTCTATAGCCTGGCTCGCAGCCCACACTCACACTACTTGGCCGCAATGCTGTTGGAGAAGAGATCTGTGCTAACCAAAATATCCCTAATAATTTCACTGCGAGGCTGTGTCCAGAGAGACGATCTCTTTGGTAATAGAGATCACCTATTTATTTTTTTAGCAACTGGCTCGGATCACCTACACAACATTACTTCCCTTAAACACACGCTCTTCCAAGTCTCGTATTACTTTGTTCTGTTCGTCAGTTAGTAAACAGGAGGAGAGAATTTGTTTGTAGCCGTTTCTGGGGGCTGCCATAACAAAGCACCACCAATCAAGTGGTTTAAACAACCCAAGTGCGTTGTCTCCGAGTCCTGGGGGCGAGAAGTTCAAGATCAAAGTGTCTGCAGGGTGGTTCCTTGTGAGGGCCATGAGAGAGTCTGATCCTTGCCTTTCCCCTGACTTTTGGTGGTTTGCTGGCAACTTTTGGTGTGTGTGTGTGTGTGTGTACGCAAACACACATGTACAGTGGTACCTCGAGATGCAAGTTTAATTCGTTCCATAACCTTGAGGCGTGGGAAACTATGAGACACTTGAGTCACTGTAAACTGGTAGGTCATGTGCAGCAGGCCGATCCATGCGATTACTCCTATCTCAGATGTTGCTCATATTTCAAAGCAAAAATCTCTCGCTCAACGGCTCGTATCTCAAAAATCTCCTATGTTAGGGCACTCATATCTCGAGGTACCACTGTATCTGCATACATACATGACAAAACCAACTTTAAACATGCACGTTCACTTTCTCAAGAAAATATGTTGCATTCAAATACAACATTACCAAATGGGTCACCCAGTATTCAATTTTTATGAATACTTCTTTGGAGGGCGTGGTTTTAAGGAGGTCTTTTGCAGAGACAAGGTGTGCCAAAAATTAGATCTGGCTAATTAGTCAAATGAACTCCACGGTCATTTAACTTGTATTCTCTTATTTTATTTTATTTTTTTTTTATATATTTTATTGATTTTTTACAGAGAGGAAGGGAGAGGGATAGAAAGTCAGAAACATCAATGAGATGAGAGACATCGATCAGCCGCCTCCTGCACGCCCCTACTGGAGTTGTGCCTGGAAGCAAGGTACATGCCCCTGACTGGAATCGAACCTGGGACCTTTCAGTCAGCAGGCCAACGCTCTATCCACTGAGCTAAGCTAATCTCGGCTTGTATTCTCTTATTTTAGGTTACCTCTATGAGTTAGGCCATAGGGTATCACCATTGCTGCTTAATTGGTGAAAAATAAGTCCCGAGGAAGAGAATAATGTCTTCCAGCACAGAACCTGTGAGGGGAGAAACCAGGAGTGGAAGCCACTCCTGTCAAACAGAATACAGAGCGCACTTTCTAGGAGATACAAGTCTTCAGAACACGAATCCTCTGTCGCTCTGAGACTGCCCAACTCTGAAATTATGGAATTGCCCATTGGATTTCATACATTTGGTTTCACCGTAATCAAATGCCTTGCTCAGGATGTTGATGAAAGACATTTCTCCCACACCAGAATGAATTTGTTTCCCAGCCATACGGATTGGTGATGTGATTTAGTGGATTTTGCTTTCTTATGTAGTAGAAACCTTTCCTTATTATATGAGGCTAATTTCCAGCATATGATAACCCATCAGAAGTCAGGTCATAAATGTCTAAGACCAAAGTCAGTGGTTCTAACCACCCAAGGAGAAGAGGCTGCCTCGATGATGTGGCTCAGGGATTGAGGGTCGACCCCTGCACCACGAGGTCATAGGTTCGATTCCCGGTCAGGGCACGTGCCTGGGTTGTGGGCTCGATCCCCAGTAGGGGGCGTGCAGGGGGCAGCTGATCAGTGATTCTCTCTCATCATTGATGTTTCTATCTCTCTTTCCCTCTCTTCCTCTCTGAAATCAATTTTTAAAAAATATAAATAATAATAATGAAAGAAGAGAGTAAATGGGCAAAGTGACAAGGGCAACAATGAAAGAAACCTAAGGAGGCGGCTGCGAGATCAGCTCCATAGGAGTGAGCACATGTGTTCTCCAAAGTTCCAGGAGGTGTCGGCCACGTGACATGGTGGACACCAGGCTTAGGGGTTCAGTTGGACCCACAGTAGTATCTTTTTTATTTATTTTTCAATATATTTTATTAATTTTTTACAGAGAGGAAGAAAGAGGGATAGAGAGTCAGAAACATCGATGAGAGAGAGACATCGATCAGCCGCCTCCTGCACGCCCCACACTGGGGATGTACCTGCAACCAAAGTACATGCCCTTGACCGGAATCGAACCCGGTACCCTTCATTCCACAGGCCGACGTTCTATCCACTGAGCCAAACTGGTTTCGGCCCTTTGTAGGTTCTTGTCACGAGTTCATTAAAAATGGAGGCAGGAACAGAGGCAGAGGGGGATGCAGTTCAGCCTCTGGGGTGCGGGCTGCCCTCGTTTGAAGGAAGGGAGGTGTGTGTGTCGAGAGAGAGGATGGCTTGTCCCATCCTGGCTTCTGGGTGGCCCCGGGCGTGCGCCCCAATAGGTATCAGGGTCTGAGCGGCTCCCCTCCACACACAGGACTGCTCCCTCGTCTGGCGGCGTCCACAGGACCACTCCGTCTGCCCTGCCAGACGGAGCACCGTTTTCACATGATGCACTTGGCAGCAACAGAGCATCTATTTGAAGCCGCCTGTTCATTTGTCACGTTGCACGTTGTTACAAAAGCACCGGGCTAGCCCACTGCATTTAGAAGTGAACTTGAAACCCTTCCAAACACTAGGTAGCCGTCCGGCTCCCGGGAGCGGGGTTCCCGTGCGGGAGGCTGGGACTCGCTCTCTGTGGCTCCGTCTTGACAATGTAGAAAACAGGCAGAATCCGGCTTGAAGGAGAGCAGACGTGTGGGCTCCTCACCCGTGGGATGCAAAGACCACCCAACAGACGGCCTGGAACGTCTGAAAGGGGAGGGACGGACCCGCTCTGTGGTTGAAGCCGAGACGCCTGGGATTGCTTTTCGAGTGTTTTAAATTTGATAATATATATACATATATAGACCCACACACACACATATATATATATAGTCAGAGAGCAAATGCGTTTGCCAAGATTTCTCTCCCCCGCATTTTTCAACCCAGATGGCTTTTCAATGTCTGTAACCCGTGCGTCTCTGATGTGTTCACAGAGATCCGTCTGAGGACCGGCCCCTGAAAGATTGCCCTCTGAGGAAATGTCTGTGCGCTCTTTCTTCTAACAGCGGCCACATTTTGCTCACGTGGCCACATGCTCTAACTCTTACCCAGCTTTTTCTAGTACAGAAAAATAATATTTTTTTAATATCTTTATATTGATTTCAAAGAGGAAGGGAAAGAAAGAGAGAAATAACAATGATGAGAGAGAGAGTTATTGACCGGCTGCCCCACCTGGGCATTGAGCCTGCAACTAGGGCATGTGCCCTGACCGGGAATCAAACCTTGACCTCCTGGTTCAGGGGCCGATGTTCAACCACTGAGCCACACCGGTTGGGCATCTTACTTGTTTTTATCCATCTTTCTTTAATGTATGCATGACTCACAATCTTTAATATCAGCAGTGTTTGGGGTCTTTATTTAGATGTCTGGTGATGATTTTGTGATCAGATGTAAGCCATAGGAATTTAACTCTTGTTTCTGTCAGTTAGCTAGATCACATGTTACCGTGTAGTTGGAAGCTGTGAGGATTAGGCAATTGTGGCATATTGTATGCTAAAAGGTAAAGGGTAGTACAGTGGTACCTCGAGATATGAGTTTAATTCGTTCTGTAACCTTGAGGCATGGGAAACTATGAGACGCTCGAGTCACAGTAAACTGGTGGGTCGTGTTCGGCCGACTGATCCTCGCAATTACTCCTATCTCAAATGTTGCTCGTATTTCAAAGTAAAATTGCTCGCTCGAGGGCTCGTATCTCAAAAATCTCTTATGTTAGGGCACTCGTATCTCGAGGTACCACTGTACATGACAGTGGTCGGCAAACTCATGAGTCAACAGAGCAGCAAACTGCGGTTTGCCGACATGTGGTTTGCCAACCACTGGCCTAGAGTGACACTGGTTTCCTTAAAGGTTGAAGTTTCCAAGAACCCCTTGACTGTGTTAAGTGAGAACTTACTTAGAATTTGGAGTAAACAAAGAAAGGGTAGACGTTGAAGTCAGACCTCAGTTCATTCCTAATTCTCCTCAGCGCAGTGGGACTTGGGACAGCAGCACAGACCTGGAGGTCTCCCTAGTTTTCGTTTGGTAAAAGCCAGGGAGGGGGTGCGGACTCAGAAACGCTCTCTCGGCCCTACTGAGTCTAGATCTCCCACCCACTTGGCCTTGGGCGAGATCCAGCTTTGCAGACTGGTTTCCCAACTTGCTCCTAACCCAGAGCTTGGTTCTTTGTGAATTTAGGAAATCGCTGTGCGAACCAGTCTGGTAAGGCGCCTTTGGTTCTCGTTAAGGGGGCACTTACCTCTGGCTAATGGGCAGGATAATAAAGGAGAAGAGGGTTGAGCGGCAGACCAGGGAAAGCAATGGCGACTTAGCCCTCTATCTGCTCCTGTCCCTTTGCTTCTGCCTGTTTGAAGGTGAAAGCACTGAGGAAACGGGGAGAGGGGGCAGAGGAAGAAGATGGGAACCAGCCATGAACTCACCGTCTGGGCTGAAGAATCCCTGCTGCTTAGTGTATCATCTATCTATGTATCTATCTATCTATTATTGATTTCAGAGAGGAAGAGGAAGAGGGAGATGGAGACATCAATGATGAGTCTGCAACCCAGGCATGTGCTGGTGTAGCTCAGTGGATAGAGCATCTGCCTGCAGACTGAAGGGTTCCAGGTTTGATTCCGGTCAAGGGCACATGCCTGGGTTGCAGACTCATCATTGATGTCTCCATCTCTCTCTTCCTCTTCCTCTCTGAAATCAATAATAGATAGATAGATACATAGATGATAGGTAGGTAGATATAGATAGATAGATAGGTAGGTAGGTAGATAGATAGATAGATAGATAGATAGATAGATTTTTTTTAAGTGAAGTAAATGATAAGAAGACTATTTAAGAAAAAACTCTGGGACTTGTATTGGGGACAGCCCCTAGAATGAAGAATCCCTGCTGCTTAGCAGGCATCTGGGTAAATGGGAGCGAGTGCCATGTATGGGGGTTTCTAGTTTGGGCTATGATAGCAGACAGGTTTGGGTTCACACCCACTTCCTTCTCTCCTTACTAGCTAGAAGGACTTGGAATTCTGGCTCAGGGAGTTTTGGAAATCGGGACATGGAAAGCTACAACACACAAGCCAGGGCAGGAGATGCATCTTTCCTTCCGGGGATGCGTGAGACGGGTCTTGTCAAAGCCACAGGGCCAGGACCGGCCCGGGTATGCGTCCCTCCACCCTTCCCTGCGAGCCTAGCCAAACCAAGGTATAGCACGCACTTAGCACAGACTTGAACTTGCAAGAACAACATGTGAGAGGGGAGAGGCAGAAGAGGGAGACAGATGACACCGCCCACTTCTCTTTGGTGTCAGGAAAAGCCATGGTTAAGGTCAATGTAGGTCACAGGAAGCGGAAGTCCTCTCAGCACTCGTAACCCACCTTCCTTTTCTGCATCTGTCCCCTCCCTGCCCAGCCACCAGCAGCAGGGAGACTGGGAACCAGCGGAGGGAGGGAGAGGGAATGAAACTAAGGCCTCGAGCCGTTGTCTTGTTTCAGTGGACTCTGGGAGGCCCGGAATGGCCACAGTTTTGTCAGGCATTGTGGGAACCTCTTTCCACGTCCCGAGTGGTTCAGGGTTCGGGTTCTGAATGAGGCCGCACGCAAACGAAATGAGAGACTAGAAAACATTAATTTGGCGATATTGGAGGGCCAGGCGGGAGTCTTCCTCTAGTAGAAAGGACTGCCACCTTCCTTTGGCCTTGCCATCCCTTTTATTCAGGTTTGGCATACACCCTTTGCCCTGAAGCAGGCGATTCCAGTAACAAGTAGATTATCTTATCAGTCAGGATTGACAAGATTATTTGATGGGGAAGTTCATTGTCTCCATTAGACAGGGAGTGGCTGGTTTTGACCGTTCAGAGCTTCAAGGTTGACCAGCCTTCTAGCCTCCTGTTTACATCCATTTAGTGAGAACAATATTTGGTTTCCGACAAGACGCCTTTTGTGGCTTTAACTGACTGTAAAATGCAAGGAAGCCCATAGAAGGGTCTAGAAGAGGTGGTTCGGAGTCCAGGTGTGAGCAGGACTCCCGTGCCTTCCTCTCTGAAGCCTCGGGGAAGCCGGAGGAAGCAGGGTGCTGGCAACAAGGAAAGTCCTTGGGGCTCCCGGGGCCCTCCCGCTCCCCATTGATCAGAGACGTTTTGCTTTTGTCGGTTGTGGGTGCTCTGCCATCACTGTACTGGGAATAAAATGAAGCGAGCCCGAGCTGGTGTGGCTCAGTGGATAGAGCACCTGCCTGCGGACTGGAGGGTTCCAGGTTCGATTCTGGTCAAGGGCACATGCCTGGGTTGCAGATTCCATCCCCAGTAGGGGGTGTACAGGAGGCAGCCGATCCATGATTCTCTTTCATCATTGATGTCTCCATCTCTCTCTTCCTCTTCTCTGAAATCAATGATAGACAGATAGATAGATAGATAGATAGATGGATGATGACATCTCTCTCCTCTTCCTCTCTGAAATCAATAATAGATAGATAGATAGATAGATAGATAGATGATAGGTAGATAGAGATACATAGATAGATAGATAGATAGATAAATAAATAGATACATAGATAGATGATAGGTAGATAGAGATAGATAGATAGATAGATAGATAGATAGATAGATAGATAGATTTTTTTTAAGTGAAGTAAATGATAAGACTATTTGGGATAAAACTCTGGGACTTGTGTTGGGGACAGTCCTGAAGCATGCTCCTAGACACGGGCCCCAGCAGGGACTTGGGGGGACAGCAGAAGGGGAGGGAGAGCTGCAGAGGCCACCGGGGGCCCAGAGCAGCAGCGGGAGTGGGGGGGGGGAGACGGTCCCAGCCCCGCCGCCAAGCCCCAGACGCTGCCTTGCAGACTCCACGCGCAGTGGAAAGATTGCTGTCTGTCTGCGAAGGGCCGAGAGCGAGCCTCCCAGAGAGCAGGGGAAAGAACGCCCTCACTCCCGCCCCCGGCTCCTGCCCCGTTTCCGCCCGCATCGCTGATATTTAATTGATTATAAACGAAAACCAGAGCTCCCCCAGGAGCCCTCAGCCTCTGCTGAGGTAGCCGTGGAGCCGGGGCGCCGTCAGCATCTGAGGATTTTGTGGCTGAAATGTATAGCGAGTGACCCGGGTCTGGCCGGCGGCGTGACGCACCGCAGCATACATTGGGTGACTCATAGAAGTCAGGGCTGGAAAAGACCTATTAGGTCACTTTTTCCAGCTCGCAGCCATCGCAGATTTCCTCCCTGCCAAGGCGGGATTATATTCAAATATTCGCTCCAGTCTGGTTTGAACCGATTCGAGTAACGGGGCTCCTCCAAACCTCCCCCGGGGACCTTCATTCCGCAGGATCATTGATCTCCATCTTCGGAAAATGTTCCTGATAGGCGCTTTAAATTTTCCTTCGCTCCATTTCATCCCATTAATCCTCCTTATTGCCCCTCAGGCCACCCTAAATAATACTCCTTTTTCTGCTACGTTGACATTCCTGCGAGGGAGGAGACGGGGAGCCCCCCCCCAAAAAAATGTCTTTTTGGCTTGGCTCGGGGTCCCAAGCATCAGGTAAAGACTAGAAAGGCTCTGAATAATAGCTTACGATGTGGGGAGCAGACGTGTGTCAGCTGAGAAAGGGTTTTCCAGATTGCTCGGGAATCGCTCAGACTATGGAGGGCAGGTGTTTCTGAGTGTGGCTTTCCATCCTAAATACACTACAGAGGGGAGCAGAGACGAAATGTCATCTAATCTGCCACACTGCCACCTCCCCCGGTAACGGTCTATGTCCGCATAGCCTTTGAGGGAGATAATGCTCTATAATCCTCTGATTATTTCCCCCCAGAGAGCAAGGATCACTTCAAATAGCCAAAAACCACATCAGTTAAAGTCTCGGGGAGTAGGGTTCCTTGCCAGGGTGCGGGGCAGAGCCAACCTGAGAGTCTGTGAAGTCAGCCACCGCCAGAGGGTGAGGCCCCGGGGTGCGAGCCAGGGTAGGAAACCCCTCAAAGCGGTTTCCGGGTGCTGGGATGCTTAGTAAAAATACCAATTGTGGGGGTTTCTCAGGCCAACTGAGACACAGAATCCATGGCCAAAGTCTAGCAGCCTACATTCTTTTTAAACAAGCTTAATGACATTTGATGGACCTGACCCCTGGGTAACACTGATCCAATAGCATTTGTGAAACTCGGACTAACCTGGAGAAATGAGAGTCCGAAGGGTAAGAGTCTGCCTGGTGGTGGGACAGAAATCAGGAGCCGGAGAGGATGGAGGCTCTGAGCAGGCCACGGAGGATGCGCAGTGGAGAGCCCCAGGCTGTGTTTATTGGCCAGCAGAGCCGGTGCGGGGGTGTGGCATTAGACCAACTAGATGAACGGTCTGCTGGACCCTGGTCTACTTGAACAAGGGCTGAGCTCGCATCGCCAACTTTTTTAACTTGTTCTTTGCACATTGTGTAACTTAATAGAAACCCACTGCTGAGGAGAAAAGAGGAAGGAGAAAATACTGGATTTCAAATTTGTAAGCACGCACATAGGTCATTTCAAGGAGTCTCAAGCCCTGACTTTGACCTTGAGTTAGGTAATCAATGTGTTTGCAGCAGACCAGTGTTTCAGTTCAGAAGAACTAGAAAAGCGTGATAGAATAGGAGGAATGGGGGAGGGTGTGTTTTGTTCGTTTACTTAAGGTCATTGGTGGGTTGCAAAGGCAAGTAAGATTTGGGGAGTTGAGATCAGAAGTCAAAGGAAGCTCAGAGAGATCAGCTTATACTGTGTTCTTGAACGTGATGGCTCTGTCAGGCCCAGCCACTCAGCTGTGGGTGTCTCTCAGAGGTGTAGAGCTTTTTAAGCTGAACTGGAAGATGGGTTCACAAAACAAAGGATTCCCGATGCTCAGAGCCTTGCCAATCCAAAAATCACAAGATGTGATTTATAAAATAAAAATACCCTGACTGGTGTGGCTCAGTGGTTAGTCATCAATCCATATACCAAGCTGTCACCAGTTAATTCCTAGTCAGAGCACATTCCCCAGATTTCGGGCTTGATCCCCAATAGGGGACAGACAATTGATGATGTTTCTCTCTTATCAATGTTTCTCTCTCCCTCTCCTCTTCCTTCCTCTCTGTCAAGTAAAAAAAAAAAAAAAAAAAAAATATATATATATATATATATATATATATATATATATATATATATGGCATGCAGGAGGCAGGCAATTGATGATGTTTCTCTCTTATCAATGTTTCTCTCTCCCTCTCCCTCTTCCTTCCTCTCTGTCAAGTAAAAAAATATGTAAATATATATATTTTAAACATTTTTTAAATAAAGATATAATGTTTACAGGAACTAAACTAAATGTCCAAGAAGGAAAAGAGTACATCCAGAGACACGATTGGGTTTTTGGTCTCTTCCCCCTCTTTCCCATCCCTCTCCTCCACGTACACACAGAACAAAACATAGAGCAGACTGAGTGTCTGAAAGCTAATGCAGCCTATTGAACGGGACAAAAGAATCCATTCTGAAGTGCCAGAGGGTAATACCAGGGTGTAGACGCAGCATTTATTTTTAGGCAGCACACGTTCCAAGAATCAGACGAGGTGCTTTCCCACACATCATCTCTTAACAATCCACTGAGGTAGCAATGACCTTCCCCAGAGTCAGGAGGAGGAAACCGAGACTCGCAGAGATTCAGAAACTTGCCCAGAGTCACCAAGTTCAGGAAATAATAAAACCAGGCCTGCAAGTCAGCCCTTCTTGCTGAGTTGTGGCACAATTGCGTCAAACTATCCTTTCCGCATTCTTTGTGAAAAGATGGTTATGATCTTTGAGGGAACAAAGACATCTTATAATTAACCAGAGGCCCAGTGCACGACATTTATGCACTGGGGGAGGTGGGAGAGTGCCTCAGCCTGGCCTGTGCCTGCTCACAGTCTGGGACCCCTCAGAGGATGTCATGAAGGGCAGGAGAGACTCTTGCCACTGCCACTGCACTCGTCAGCTGTGAGCCCGGCTTCTGGCTGAGTGGTGCTCCCCTGCCGGAGCGCACTGACCAGCAGAGGCAACTCCTACATTGAGCGTCTGCCCCCTGGTGGTCAGTGCACATCATAGCGACCAGTCATTCTGCTGTTCGGTCAATTTGCATATTAGGCTTTTATTATATAGGATAGTGTATCGTTTGTTAGGCTGTGCTTACAGAATACCAAAACAATGTGTGTGCTTGTTGAAGAGGAAACCAAATTTAGCAAAGCTGGGGAGGCAGAAGGTTTACCTATCTTTAGGTAGAGGGCTTACCTATCACATCAATGGAGTTACCAATCGTTTGTGAGTGTCCTCTCAACCTGCTCTCTGTTTCAGCTTCTTGGTTCAAGCCACACTGTCTAACAAAGAGCCCTCCCAGAATACTACCGTATTTTCTGGCATATAAGACAACTGGGCATATAAGATGACCCCCAAATTTTCCAGTTAAAATATAGAGTTTGGGATATATCCACCCTATAAGATGACACCTGGTGTATAAGATGACTTTTGAGAAGATTTTTCTGGATTAAAAAGTCATCTTGCCAAAACCGGTTTGGCTCAGTGGATAGAGCATCAGCCTGCCGACTGAGGGGTCCCAGGTTCGATTCCGGTCAAGGGCATGTACCTTGGTTGCGGGCACATCCCCAGTAGGGGGCGTGCAAGAGGCAGCTGATCTATGTCTCTCTCTCATCGATGTTTCTAACTCTCTATTCCTCTCCCTTCATCTCTGTAAAAATCAATAAAATATATTTTTTAAAAAGTAATCTTATATGCCGGAAAATATGGTAATCATCTGTTCACCAAAGGAGGGAAACCTCCCTCAGGTGATGGTGATGGGGAATCCCCAGCATATTCTGATAGAAGGACATGTCAGCACGGCACTGCTCACTTTTAGTCCTGACTTCAGCAATGAAGGTGGAGACTGCTAGGTGTTTGGATTGGCTTGTCAGACCCAAGGGACGATTGACACCTGCGTGCACAAATCCCCTCCCACCTGAGAAGGTTCTCACCAACCTAGAGGGCTGGGGACTAGGGAGATAGTGCTTGAATGAATCATAGATTGCATGTTTTCGTTTCTCTGAGAACACAATCTCCTTTTAAGATGTAAGTTTTTGTTTGGCTTGGTTTAGATTGTCTTTGAATTTCAACTACACTTTTTTGGGACAACTTGCTCTAAGAACTTTATGGCTGACGTAAAGAATGATTGCTTGCCTGGCCAATGTGGCCCAGTGGTTGAGCATAAACCTATGAACCAGGAGGTCATGGTTCGATTCGCTGTCAGGGCACATGCCTGAAATCTAGAACATGCTCTCCATTAGGACTTGCCCTTCAATGCCAGACATGGCCTGAACTTGAGAAACAATATCAACCATACGAGTGCTTTTTCAGCCCCAATTTCCCTCTTTTCTGGAAAATTCAAGGAATTGGAGGGACCATTCCCCATGACCCGATGCAGGAAATGGTGACGGTCAGTGACAGGATGAACTCACAGACAGTGTCTGAACTGGGATCGACACACACTAACGAATGGTCGGCACGTATGGTCCACATTCAATAGCAGCGATTTATGAAAAGAAAGGGCCATCGGGGAGGGGAGAGACTGAGGACTCTAGCAGAATTTGAACTTTTCCCTTTAAAAGGGGTCTGTTTTTCTAAAAACCCAACTCTCTCAAATTAGTTGGGTCACTGTTCTAGGGGAGTTTTATTTCTCTGTGGGGAGAATTTCCAACACACAGCGTTAACCTCTTTTCATCCCTTCTCTGATGCCTCCTGCTAATTGAAAGCTAGGCCTTCTGCTCTCCAGAACCCTAATTTGTGACGGTAAAACATTTGCCCATCATAAATTATTTCATTGTGCAGCGAGGATGTAAAATAATTAATTGGCTACTTGGCAGATAAGTTCGGCATTTGCAGGATCTGTTTTATAAGAAATTTTATTGATGAAAATGTGTCTAAAGCTTTAGCAATGCGCTTGGCTTTTGCGTTTGGCAGCAAGGAGACAAAAATCTTAAAGCCAAAATCCTCCCCGGGGCATGAGGCAAAGTACAGCTTTGCATCTATATTCCTGCTGTAGGTCATTGGGGGTCTCCTCTTACAGACAATTGGCAAAAGGTTCCAGTGGCTGTTTTATGACCCGTTTTGATTTTGTATATGAGCAAATCTCACATTTCGGCCTCGGGACATACCCATGTTTTAACCACAGTGCCCTGAAACGATTTTTCAAGAAGTTGCATTAACTCTTAAAATGGACATAGGATAAATAGGGGCCACCATACATTGTTAAATGCAAGCTTAGACATCACATGCTCACTTACTTATTGTGAGACTGTTAAGAACAATGGGTGTTTGGTGTGTTTGGGGGTGTGGATTTGTGGGGGTTTTGTTTGAGACACAAAAAATAAATGCTCTGATTTGTCATCAGCCAATATACTTGGCTGTTCTGATGGCACAATTTTTAGGAAATTGAACTTGGTCTCTGTGATACCCATCCAACCAGCTCAGTCCAACAATTGTTTCACACCCAACCAGTCCAGTCCAACAATTGTTGCAAAACAAAATCCCTGAAAACTGGTAATTTACTAATAAATGGACCGAAAGAACCACGCTGGTTGGAAGTTGACCTTCGCGTGTACGGTCACCCACTGGCTTCTACATTCACGAGCTTCTCTGTGTCATGGACAAAGTGGGTCACAGAGGCACCAGGAAGGGCTAATGCCCTGAATGTGTGCTCCCCACAAGGACTCCATTCTGTTTCTTTCTTTAAAGCACGTTTTTATGGATTTCAGAGGGAGAGAGAGAAACATCAATGAGTGAGAAACATGAATTGGCTGCCTCCTGCAGGCCTCATCCTGGGGATTGAGTCCACAACGTGGCCATGGCCCTGACCAGGCATTGACCCAGTGACCTCTTGGTGTATGGGATGATGCTCAGCCAATGGATCCACCTTGGCTGGGCTCCATTCTGTTTCAAACAGGACATCAAGACAGGCAAACGTGATATAGGCCGTCCTTTCGCCCTTGAATGTGGGCCATTTGCTGAAACAATGTGTGTTTCTAATGACCGCTTCCAGGTTGAGATGTGTATTTCCACATTCAAAGTTCTTCAGAATTAGCCAGATTTGGGGGGAGGGGAATGCTGTTGGGAGAGAAGAGCATATTCAAAACCTGCAAAGCAGGAGGTTACACATTCACAGAAAGAATTTCCGTTGTATTGTGACTAAGACCAGAACAACTAAGACAGTGGTTCTCAACCTTCCTAAGGCCGCGACCCTTGCATACAGTTCCTCATGTGGTGGTGACCCCCAACCATGAATTTTTGCTACTGTGATGCATCGTGATGTAAATATCTGTATTTTCTGATGGTCTTAGGCGACCCCTGTGAAAGGGTCGTTCGACCCCCAAAGGGGTCGCGACCCACAGGTTGAGAACTGCTGAACTAAGAAAATGGACTCCCAGCCATTGTGTTGACATCTCTGTCTTGCTAACACAACACAGTTCTGAACACATTTCCCCAGAATCTCTTCTCTTCGAGGATTTGGAATTGGCTTCATGGACTTACCTTGACAGCAAGCAATTTATTTAGAGATTTTGACAAAAATGATTCCAGGCAGAAAAAATAAAAAAATCAATAAAGGAAAGTCCTGCGATTTCCAGTTCTCTTCCACAGACAATACTTACAAGTCCCTTAAATCTTACTTTTGAGGTGACAGCAAAAGCAAGGGTCCCTACCCCCCCCGACCCCCCCTTGTTCTCACTCCTCAGAGAGGAGAATCCTCTGACTGTTCCCAGAACTGTAAGAGGCTCCCAGGTCTTACTGTCTCACACCTTGTCAACGAGAGCCTGTGTGGATCTCTTGTCTCTTTATCAGCAATTTCATAAGCTTAAGAGCACTCTCCCTAGGGGATGAGTCAGATTTACTCTGTTTGCAGGTTGATGCTCTGACATAGTGAGGTTGGGGGCGGGCCATCTATCAAAATGTGAATAATCTCCCAGCCCAGCCAAAACCGGTTTGGCTCAGTGGACAGAATGTTGGCCTGCGGACTGAAAGGTCCCAGGTTTGATTCCAGTCAAGGGCATGTACCTTGGTTGCGGGCACATCTCCAGTAGGGGGCGTGCAGAAGGCAGCTGATCGGTGTCTCTCTCTCATTGATATTTCTCTCTATCCCTCTCTCTTCCTCTCTGTAAAAAATCAATAAAATATTTTTTTTTAAATCTCTCAGCCCACTCCAATGATTGTAATGGATGTAACTGAATCTAAACATCACACAAAGGAATAAGAAAATTGTCTGTTTTTAAAGTAGAATTGTGTAACTTCTTGGTGGCAGGGGGAAAGGATTCTGTTTTGCTTCTTTTAGTTAGATAGTGATAAATGCTTTTTTAAAAAAGGAAAAATAAGCATTCAATGAGTTGTATTAGTCAGGATTCTCCAAAACCAACAGGAGAGAGAGAAAGACACAAAGAGACATACATGACGGATGTATAGATAGATATAAGAGAGATAAACAGGTGAATAGATGATAGATATTTATTTTCAGAAAAAAAAATACTTATTTTAAGGTTTTTGGCTCATGCAGTTATGGATGCTGGCAAGTCTGAACCCCATCTGGGCAAGCCAGTAAGCTAGAAACTAATCAGGATTTCAGTGTGGTAGGGTTGAGGCAGAATTTCTTTTTCTGGAAATTTGCAGGGTTCTTTTCTTTTTTTTAAATTTTGCTTTTACAGCCTTTCTCTGATTGGATGAGGCCAACCACGTTGTAGACAGTAATCTCTCTTGCAGATGGTCAACTGATTGTCAGTGTCAAGCACCTTTAAAAAAATGCCATCCCAGCAATATCCATAGTAGCGTTTGACCCAACAACTGGGCACCATAGCCTGGTCCAGTTGCTACATGAAATCACCCATCACAGAAGTGTTGGGTGGGCTTTATAAACGAAGCTGAAGAAGAGGAAAGAATGAGAAAGGAGTCCGGGAAATCTCCTGCCCTTCCTTCACAGTTAATGATTGACCAGATTCAGCCCAGCTGGCATGGCTCAGTGGTTGCATGTCAACCTATGAACTAGGGCAGCGGATCTCAACCTGTGGGTCGAGACCCCTTTGGGGATCGCATGACCCTTTCACAGGGGTCGCCTAAGACCATCGGAATATGCAGAGATTTACATCACGATGCATAACAGTAGCAAAATTTCATGGTTGGGGGTCACCACCACATGAGGAACTGTATGCAAGGGTCACGGCCTTAGGAAGGTTGAGAACCACTGAACTAGGAGGTCACAGTTCGATTCCCTAAGTTATGGGCTCAATCCCTAGTAGGGGTTGTGCAGGAGGTAGCCAATCAATGATTCTCTCTCATAATTGATGTTTCTCTCTCTCCCTCTCCCTTCTTCTCTGATATAAATAACTTTTAGAATAATTTTTTTTTTTAAGAAAAAGGATTGCGAAAATTCAGACATTAGTCAACCGTGTGGACATCTTCACAGTCAGCCTGGTTTGGGACATCAAAGGGAAGGGATCCGAATTATCGTTAAGGTTTTGCTCCAGGAAACACTCAGCCAAGAACTGTGGCTTCCAGTAGTCACTCTTATTTTCATGAGTCTCAAAGAGAGGTCCCCTTTCTGTCGTAGGTGCCACCGAGAGGTATCCTCCTCCAGGTTGTCTGACCGCCTCTGGCCAAGGCTTGCCACTGCATCCGCGGACGGAGCAGCAGTGCTGTGACTGTGCCCGGACCCACACCCATTCATCATTTTAATGATGGGAAGCCAGTCATCGCTGTCAAATCGCCGGTCCATCAACTTCCAAATATCAGAGTGTGGTGTTGGATGGGGTTGATCCTCGTTGGGTGAGTAAATCAACTTGACTGCTTCATTTAGGAAAAAAGTTTGAAATGTGCTCCGTCTTAGTCATGGGCCTCTTAGGGTGTTTTCGTTGCAAACCACTCCAGAAATGCGGGCGACATGTGGGCAAAGTGACACCAGTCCCTGAATAAACTGCTGCCCTGGTTTTTCTATGAGTAAAATATTATAAATTCAAATAACCTTTTGGAGCGTGTAAGGTACAGGAAGTGAGTCATTGAAAGAGGTCTCTTGCGGCCTCTGGATTTTGGCAAAAAAAAATTTTTTTCAAACCCTCATTAATGGGGAGAGGTCAATGCGGGGGGAGGGAAAGGAGGCTTATGTAATACTTTAAACAATAACGAATTTCATTTTAAAAAATAGATTAATTAAGAGAAAAAATGGTTTAAAAAGCCTCATTCATTGGTGGGAAGGTACACTTGAAAACCGAGTTGGAATGATTTTGAAAAGAAATGTCATTTATGACTTCTGGTTCTTTTAAGTATAATGACTTCAGGGATGTGCTCGATGCAGTTCTTTGGTGAATGGGTCATTGTCTTAAATCCGTGAGAATAATGTGAAGCCATGGGCATGCAGACGAAAGCAGCTACCACATAGCCCTCCATTAGCATTTTATTATTTCGTGCTTGGTTGATGTTCGCTTATTAACAAAACGACGAATAGAAAAATGTTCAATGGAAACAAATATTAACATTTTGAGTTGGATGTTTGCATAGTATTCTCTTTGCATTTTGAAATTCAATCACAATTCTGTGCCCCAGACACTAAGGTGGGCCCTGGGCCATAAAGTAGGGAACAAGAGAGACTCGGTCACTGGGGTGAGGTGAGGGTGGCGGGGTAAAGTCAGCGTCTCAGGATAAATCCAAGACCTAAAGTGTGAAACCGGTTTGATCTCAACAAGAGAGAAGCAGGGTAGAAAGAGAAATCATTCTAGCCCAGCTGGCGTGGCTCAGTGGTTGAGCATTAAC
Source organism: Lasiurus borealis (assembly GCA_004026805.1). Taxonomy (NCBI): domain Eukaryota; kingdom Metazoa; phylum Chordata; class Mammalia; order Chiroptera; family Vespertilionidae; genus Lasiurus; species Lasiurus borealis. The sequence continues at coordinate 32,686 of PVJN01021153.1, forward strand.
CTGTGAACCAGGAGGTCGTGGTTCAATTCCAGGTCAGGTCACATGACCAAGTTGTGGCCTGCATCTCCACTAGGGGGCATGCAGGAGGCAGCCGATCAATGATTCTCTCTCACCATTGATGTTTCCGTCTCTATCTCCTTCTCCCTTCCTCTCTCTATAATCAAATAAAAACCTATTTTAAAAAATAAATATGAAAGAGAAATCATTCTAGACATGGCTGTAAGAAACAGAACGTATCTCAGCCTGAAAACCCGAGGACATGGCAGATGGAAAGAATGTGGCACTGGCAATGGAGAGATGTCAGGGGATGCAGGTAGCAGGCACAGCAGGGGCCAGATGAGAATGGGGTTTATGAAACAGAGTAAGTGCCTGCCTTTGTTCTAACGGCCACCAAAAGCCATAGGGAAGTGACGTCATCAGATTTATAGATGGACAGATCACACAGGCTACCCTGTGAAGTATAGACTCAGGGGGAGCGTGGCCAGTGATGTTTTAGCAATTAGGGGACGTGATGTCACAGAGAACAAGAGGAGGGAAGGCATTCTAGCCATACTTAGGAGGTGAGGTCCGCAGAAAAAGATGATTTATTGAAGGGGAGAGATGAGAAGGAAGCGAATTTACTGGGAACCCAGTCTAATCATGGTGTTGAATGTCCCTCAATTTGCCTTTGCCGAGTTCTTGGCTGGTTTCAGGTTATGCATTTCCAGTGAGAATGTGGTATAAGTCATGTGACCTTCATCAAGAGGCACATCATTTCATTTGGTCTTCTTTGAAGAGATGGTAATTCTGATCACTTGGTTAAGGTGGTGTTTTCTGATTTTCACCAGGCCAAAGATATCTTTGATAACTTCATAATTAATAAGTAATCTGTGGAAAGATGCTCTGAGAGTAAGTATCAAGCTTTCACTCAATAGCTTTAGTAGCCATTGAGGATTTTTGCCCCCAAAATTGTTCTTCTGATGGTTGCAAATGGTGATCTTCCAACTCTGTTCTTCTTTCTATATTTATTAGTTATCTGACAGTTATAGAATATGAACAAATGAATAATAACTAAAGCTATTTTATTTGCTTATTTATATTTTTGGTGTCAATGTGAATTCTTGATTATCTTATCTAGTACACTATAATGCATTTTGGTGAATAATTATTTTCTGGTTTAACTGGTAGAAGTTCATTTATGCTGGCTTTAGTGACATTTTCATATGGACCACTTTGTGATTATTTTACACAAGAAAATATTGCAGACTCAATGTTTGCTTTCCCTGTCTCAGGCCTGGACCAGCTATTACCCTCACTGAGTCCTGTTTCCTTTAAGAAAGGAAGCACGTTTAGAAAGCCAGATTTGGGCAGTCACTATGCTTAGTCCTTGTTGACTGTGAGATACCCAGTCTCGGAAAATTACTTTTGAAACACTGTTGAGACCTAAAGAAAAGGTGCATATTTCCAGGGAGAATTTGCATTGGCTTATAAGACTCTAGAGAGATGACCAATCAAGAATACTTTAGAGTAAATCCATAGCTTGAGTATTTGGGGCTCCCCAACTAGTAGGAAAAAGGTGCTATGTCTTCCCCTGACCCCTTGGGTAAGCTGTCTCAGGTTGTATCACCAAAAATTATTGGGTTTCACCCTTTGCTGGCTGATGACGCTCATTTCCTACAGTCCCTGGAGCAGTGGTACTCAACTTGCGGGTCGCGACCCCCTTGGGGTTCGAACGACACTTTCACAGGGGTCACCTAAGACCATCAGAAAACAGATACTTACATTATAATTCATAATAGTAGCAAAATTATAGTTATGAAGTAGCAATAATTTTATGGTTGGGTGTCACCACCACATGAGGAGCTGTCTTAAAGGGTCGCGGCATTAGGAAGGTTGAGAACCACTGCCCTGGAGGCAAACATTCATCTGTGGCCCGAACCAATGATACTGGGGTCAGGAAAGTATTTGATGCCAGTCTTCAAGCTTCTTCTGGGCCCAGGAGGGCTCTCTCTCCTTTGCCCTCTCCCTCCCTGGTTCTCTCTGGAGAGAACCTATGGTTCTGCTTATTGCTTTTCATTCCGAGGAGCTATTGTGTACCAGAGGGCCCATGGTCTTGAACTTCCCACCTTGAAATAAAACAATTCCTTTGGAGAAAGCTTCTCAGACCCCTCCCTCTTGGCACACTTTCTGAGCAGGGTTGAGGGACTTGGGAGACACGTGGCCTGTGGTCTTGATGGCTTTCTCTCCTGTCATATCTTTGCAAGGACAGGTGCGCGGAGGTGAGGGCAGGGGGGGTGGACAGTACTCTCTATTGCCACATCTGAGATACAGCCTCCACCCTATGAGCAGGGACTGAGTGCAGGAAGCAGACCCACAAGCTCTCTGCACCCCTCCCCACCCCCCAATTAATTTAGCCTCTTCCTCTAAGGGTTGAAGGGAGCATGAAATGCTTCCACCTGCTCCAGGTGAGATACCATGCTTCTCCATTGGGATCCCAGGGGAGAGGGAGTCACGTGGTTTTGGCTACATCTTCGGGGAACGAAGCTTCCAGAAGCTTCCATCACGCTGAGCTGGGAAAGTCGGGAGGGGAGGGAGCAGGTCATGGACCAGATCCCACAGACCCTTGATATTCTTGCTGAGATTAGTAGATTCTCTTGAACAAATATTTCTTCATTTGCTGTATGTGTTTAGGCCATTTGCCAAAGACTTTAAATGGCTGTGTTTTTTTATTATATGTATAATTTTCAACAGTTATGCTTGTTTCACTGGAGAGTGATTCCACAGCGCTGCCATTCCGGAATTAAAACTCCCATTTTCCTCTTAATTTTATACTGTTTGTTTGACATAGAAAAGTCATAAATTTTTATAGAGTCAAATCTATTCATTTTTCCTTCTGTTATTTGTTTTACTGCTTTTTATGCTTGGAAATCCAGTCCCCACTCAGAAACTTGACATATATTCACCTATACTTATTTATGTTTTCCTAATTTGACACTGAATTTTCAGTAAGCCCGGTATTTGTGTTAATATAAGGTTTATGGTTGCTATCAAAATTAACTTTTATTCAAATGGCAAATCTCCTAGTTTATTGAATAATTTATTACTCC
>PVJN01021154.1:0-35044 GCA_004026805.1 Lasiurus borealis
GTCCACTCCCTTTCTATGCCCCTGATTCTATTATATTCACCAGTTTGTTCTGTTCATCACATTTTTTATTCACTTGATTTTTAGATTCACTTGTTGATAGATATGTATTTGTTGTTCATAATTTTTATCTTTGTTGTTCATAATTTTTATCTTTATCTTTTTCTTCTTCCTCTTCTTAAAGAGTACCTTTCAGCCTGGCTGGTGTGGCTGAGCATCGAATTATGAACCAGGAGGTCAGGGTTCGATTCCCAGTCGGGGCACATGCCCGGGTTGTGGGGTCCATTCCCAGTGTGGGGCATGCAGGATGCAGCCGATCCATAATTCTCTCTCCTCATTGATGCTTCTCTCTCTCTCTCTCTCTCTCTCTCTCGTTCTCACTTCCTCTCTATAAAAAATCAATAAAATATATATTTTAAAAAAGAGCACCTTTCAGCATTTCATATAATACTGGTTTGGAGTTGATGAACTCTTTTAGTTTTTCTTATCTGTGAAGCTCTTTATCTGCCCTTCAATTCTGAATGATAGCTTTGCTGGGTAGAGTAATCTTGGTTGTAGGTTCTTGCTATTCATCACTTTTCTTGCCCCTCCTGTCTGGCCTGCATAGTTTGTTGAGAAATCAACTGACAATCATATGGGTGCTTCCTTGTAGGTAACTAACTGTTTCTCTCTTGCTGCTTTTAATACTCTCTCTTTGTCTTTTGCTCTTGGCATTTTAATTATGATGTTTCTTGGTGTGGTCCTCTTTGGATTTCTTTTATATGGGGTTCTGTGTGCTTCCTGGACTTGTAAGTCTATTTCTTTCACCAGATGTGGGAAGTTTTCGGTTATTATTTCTTTAAGTAGGTTTTCAGTATCTTGCTCTCTCTCTCTTCTGGCACCCCCACAATTCTGATGTTGGTACGCTTGAAGCTGTCCCAGAGGCTCAGCTGTGTCTACGCCAGGAGCACTTTTGTGCTGGAGGCAGCCTTAGGAGACAAGACTTGAAAATTGCAAAGGCCTCTGTGCTCGGCTTGGATGGGGCAGAGTCTCAGGGCTGAGCAGACAGCCTTGGGTTCCCGTCAGCCCTGCCCTATGAGGCTCCTGGGTGTCAGTGTCCCTCGGTAATCGCTGCAGTCCGTGGATCCCATGTTATATAATGTTGCTGGGCTAACGTTCATTTTCTTCCGCGCTAACAGTGCTGTGGTGGTGTAAGAGAACGTCCCTGTTCTTGGCTGTCCTGAGCCTACAGCCAATTTCCAGGAGGTCTGGCAGAAGAAAAGTGTTTGTATGGAAAGTGTAGGAGTGTTCAAAATGAATGAATCTAGATGAGGGATACACTGGTGATTCTCTGCACTGTTTTTTCAACTTCCTATACGTTTAAAGTTTTTCATTAAAAAGTAAAGAAAAGAAAAGGATAACGAATGCTCTTGACAAGTACAATCTCTCTTCCTCCATCTCCTCAGGGAATGAAATTCCACGACTTCTCGGGAAGCCAGCACAGCTGTGCGGCCTCGTTAGGGACAGTCACCGCCACCGAGGCTGCAGCTGGGAGTTACAGACTGCGGACAGGCACTCCGCTGAGAGCTCTGGTTCCGTGTCTCCTCAGACCCGCTCAGGGTCCCAGGAGGTGGGGGTGTGTGCTGTCGCCGTGGGTATTGGGAAAGGTCGCAGCCAAAGCTGGAGGTGGGGTGGAGCCAGGATGGGCACCTGGGTCAGGGCTCATCCTTGGTCATGACAGCCACTAGTAAGTCACCGCAAGCATTTCCCAAAAATAATGAAAATAAAAAACATCTCTGTGCTCCATAGTAAGGGCATGTGTTAATTCACAGGCTTTTTTCAGACTGTCTTCACACACACACACACACACACACACACACACACACGTGTCACAGTAGAGTATATCTCATGCAGGTCACATGTTAAAGCCATTCCAAATTATTCTATATTGCCTCCTCCTCTCTCATTTCCTGCCCAGAAGCCACACTATTTAGTAGGAGATTACAAGAAAAAAAAAATGCAATAAGCAATACAGATTTAGATGGTGAAGGGGAAAATTCCACCGAGAATTCTCTAATCTCAAAATAATGTATTTTGGTACACACTAACAGATAGTAATGGAGCTGGCAAATCTGCTAATGTAAAAGACATTTTCCAGTAAGAATCTGGATAATCCTCTTGATGTCTGTTTTCCTGAGATGTTATCTGTAATGCTATGAAAAGATATCAATTTGAAAACCAGGCTGAAATAGTATATAGGGCCCCTGGTTAAAATTAAATGAAAGATTCTCCTCTGGTTATTCTCCTCCACTGGAAACCCCATGCATGGAAATGGGACTGGAGGTCAGGAAAGAACAGGGAAAGCCAGAGTGACCTTTTTCGAGAAGTTCAAAAGCAGCTGGTCGGTGGCAACATGGATGGCAAGTGAGCGCGGGAGAATTATTTTCACGCGTGCCCCCTCCACGCCCCCCTCCACGTCCTATTTTACAAGGTTAGACAGGAGGCGCGGAGGCAAACAACCATTGCACACGTGTGTGCGGGCCGCCGGTGAAGAGGGTTTCTGCGAGTGAATCTTCACGTTACGGAGGAAATCACAGGAAGAAAGTGCTGTGTCTTTAAACCGCAGCTCTTTTCATTCCGTTCCTGTGAGGCCTCACGCTCCCCGGGGCCGCCTGACTCACTGCGTGTTCAGGATGACGCCAGTGCGCTCTGCGCGGCTTCAACACGCCGCCACCGGCCGCAGGCGGCCTTCGAGGCCAGGCCAGCCAGGGCCCGGTCACAGACCGGGGACAGGAGGGACGGGAATGTCCTCCCCTGGGATGGCGTCAGACCCGGTGATGCAGGGGGACCATCCTCCCCATCTCTTCTCAACCGGCTCATCTCTGAGGCCTTCAGATCTGCCCTCTCTGCCACTCAGAGGCCAACCTACGTGCCTTCTGGATGTGCTTGGTCGTGTAAGGAAGACATCAAGTTCAAGTTTCTCCGGCGCTGACCATCCCACACACCTGGAGCTCCCTCCTCTCACCTTTTTATTGAAAAAAGGAAAATCTCCCCATGGGGTTGGGAAAATGACTTCAAAGACCCATGTTCTCCCACCCACTTTCAGAGAGAATTCAGTATTCCCCCCAGTCCTACTACAGACAACACCCAACGGCTCACCGAGACCAGCCCCCTGTGCGCCCCAAAGAGGGTGAGCCTGGTGGAGAAGGGATGGCGGGCAAAGGCGGACACCCACCCAGCCATTCCCAGTGAACGGCACAGGCCGTGGCAGGCGCCAGGCTCCATGCAGGCGCTGCGGACAGAGCGGATGGACCAAGACAGACAGCCCTTCCCTGCTGCCCGGTGGAGCAGGCGGCTTTAACACCGGCCACTCTTACAGACCGCGCTGTGACTCAGGAGGGGCCAGCAGGGTGAACACAGACAAGGACGACTCCCGGCCAAGACTGGGAAGGTGACATGTATGAGGAGGCATGGGGATGAGGCCCTGCCAGCTAAGGAGAGGAAGTAGGAGATGTGGGAAGTGGAGGGAACTATTCACTAAAAACGGCAGGTGAGGTCTAAAGCGAGGATTTAAAAAACACGAAGTAACTCCCTACATAATATTACTCAGATGGTATATATATTGTTTTTCTTTCTTTTTTTAATATATTTTATTGATTTTTTACAGAGAGCAAGGGAGAGAGATAGAGAGTTGGAAACATCGATCAGCTGCCTCCTACACACCTCCTACTGGGGATGTGCCCGCAACCAAAGTACATGCCCTTGACCAGAGTCGAACCTGGGACCCTTCAGTCCAAAGACTGACGCTCTATCCACTGAGCCACACCGGTTTGGGCTACACTGTTTTTCTTGAAGTGGCCATGTCTGCCTGTTGAGGCAGTTACTTGTCAAATGCGCCGCCTCGTATCCACTTCCCCTATAAATGCATAAGCCGCCCTCCCCTAGCATAAAGGCGAACCAGTCTGAGGGCCTGTCTTGACTTACTGTAAGGGACTGAAGGCTTTAACACGTCTCAGGCCTTTACAGACTTCGTTTCAGAGGTGAAACTGCTGCGCTAGGCTGTAAGCCAGCAAGCTCTCACCAAGTAAAAATGGTGGAGGACAGCGGAGAGCAGAGGAGGGTGGAATTTTTATAGTAAACAACTTCGCCATCATGAATAATGGCCGTTACTAAAATGTGCTGCTGTTTTTCCAGTATCTCGCTCTTGCTCCCTCTGTTGCTCTGCGTTACCATAACTACCATTTGAATCATCTTAACAAACTGCATACAGATCTCCAGTGCTGTCACTGCCACCCCATCGGTCCGGATCCGCTTTCATTCAGCTGGTGGCTGCCCAGGCCGAAGGCCGTGATCACATGACCCAGGGGGCTGTTTCTCGAACAAGCAATTCGAAAGCAAGGCTCAAATTTGTTTGATAAAAGCCACAGTTCTCATCAATACATGGTCATGCTTAAATCTTGCTGAATCATAATTCTCAATTAACTAGGAAGTTTCTTTCCCTATTTTTTTTTTTTTTTGAGAAAATGACAAATCTCCAAAATGCAAGAAACTTTAAAAAATTCGGAATGAGCTTGAGGTAATACTTAGGAGTTGATACACGCTTGGCTGCATGGGCTGTTTTGCTAATCTGCAGTGAGCCGCCCTCGGCGGAGGCATTACAGTAATGACGGCGTTTCTGGAACAAGCGTTTCTGGAACAAGCGGAGACTGAGCTCATGTGTTCTTCCTCCTTCTGCCACCCTTTCAGTCGCAGTAAAGGAAGAAAGAGTCTGAGCCCAGGGCAGTGGGGAAGAGAGAGAGGCTGTCAGCAGGCAAGAAACTCCAACCAATGTTCGGAATCTGGAGGGGGGGGGGGGCAGACTGCCTGCGGAAACTGCACTGAGGAGAGAGTCTGGAAAGTGCAGTGACAGAGGGAGACCATCTGCCAGGAATGGGGGTGCGAGGCAGCCACGGGGGGAAGACTGAGGAGTGTAAATTGTAGGTGAAACGGGAGACAACCAAACACACACGTGACCCTTCTCCACACGCAGACATGCACCGCGGTGAGGAGGGCCCTTTCCCACAGAGCTGCAGGCAAGCCTGGAAGTCACCAGCGCAGCCTGTTACTGCCCGATGTTAAGAGCCTTAGAAAGCCGAGACCGGTTTGGCTCAGTGGATGGAGCGTCGGCCTGCAAACTGAAGGGTCCCGGGTTCGATTCCGGTCGGGGGCATGTACCTTGCTTGCAGGCACATCTCCAGTGTGGGGTGTGCAGGAGGCAGCTGATCGATGTCTCTCTCATCGATATTTCTTTCTATTCCTCTCCCTTCCTCTCTGTGAAAAATCAATAAAATATATTTTTTAAAAAAAGCCTTAGAAAGGGTTTCTTTTTTTTTTCTTTTTTAAATATATTTTTTACAGAGAAGAAGGGAGAGGGATAGAGAGTTAGAAACATCGATGAGAGAGAAACATCGATCAGCTGCCTCCTGCACACCCCCTACTAGGGATGTGCTCGCAACCAAGGTACATGCCCTTGACCAGAATCGAACCTGGGACCTTTCAGTCTGCAGGCCAACGCTCTATCCACTGAGTCAAACCGGTCTCGGCTAGAATTCCCCTACTCACTGATCCAGAAACACAGCAACCTATAATCTCACCCAGGTCCCCCAGTTCCCAATCAGCCTTCCTACTGCCGCTTTCTGAAATACGAGTGGACAACCAGGCTCAGCAGGCTTCGGAGGAAAGCCTGGAGCATCACAAAACCTGACCAAGCGACCAAGCCAGAGTCAGCGTGAGGAAACAGGTACTACAGGAAACTAGATTCAATCTAAAAAGAGAGAACCTACCCCCAACTTTTCCCAATTCATAGCCTCAGAGACACTCATAAAGATTATCTGTTGCAGCCGAAACGGGTTTGGCTCAGTGGATAGAGCGTCGGCCTGCTGACTGAAAGGTCCTGGGTTCGATTCCGGTCAAGGACATGTATCTTGGTTGCGGGCACATCCCCATTAGGGATGTGCAGAGGCAAATGATCAATGTCTCTCTCTCATAGATGTTTCTAACTCTCTATCCCTCTCCCTTCCTCTCTGTAGAAAATCAATAAAATATATTTTTTAAAAAGATTATCTGTTTCAGAAATCAAGAATGTGGTTTGATATGAAAAACATATTTTAAATAAGAGATTCAGTAATTAAAATATGACAGCCGGAGAAAAATTAATAAAAAAGGAATGAAAAATATTTAAGAAAGGCCTTCAAAACCTGTCTCTCCTTTCTGCCTCCACTCCTCCTTCCCACAGTCATATCTTGGGTGGCGTGAAAATCGGCCTCATTAACTCTGGCTCTTCATATGCCTAAGTGTTCTCTCTCATTTCCCCCCACCAAATGCCACGCCCATGTTTCTCCCTGACCAATCCCCATTGTACGGAGCAATCTCTCTCCTCTCAACCACTGTCATTCTTCTTGCCTATATTATTAATGTGAACCAAATGAGGCCTAACACTTGATTGAATGTTTGGGTGTTTCATCTTCTTGATTCGATCCCTGAAAATGAGTATCATGTTTGACTCTTCACAGCTCTAGCACAATGCCTTGTCTGAATAAATAACAAAAACCTGCAAGTGAATCAATGAACAGATACAGGAGTGAAAATTCCTAAGGAAAATTAGTATGACATTTCCTCTCCCTCCAAAGGTGCACAAAGGTCACCAGCCTGATAATAATTTAGTTATTCCGATAAAATAACATAAATCCAGCCCGTCACAGCAATAACTGCGTGGAGGAATCCATTTCAAATCAGTAAGGCAGGTTCGCTTTGCATCAAGAGATCGGCCAAATGTTAAAATTGTACTTCCGATAGTAATTATCAGGCAAAGTATGTGTAAGACATTTGTGAAGAAGTATCTATGATGTTCCCTTTAGAGGTGTATTTCTCCCTGTTAAGCAGACAAGCTTCTGAATGACAATATCTAGACCCTTTAAAAAATATCGCATAAGTTAATATAAATGAGTTTGTCATAGCGCTTAAGGAAAAACAAATGTTCCAATACTCTTGACATCTGCATAACTTATTGAGCCAACGGAATGAGAGGACTCGATTTCCTTATTTGTCCCCAAACCTTGAAGCACAATTGTACAGAATGTAAATTGGCACTCTAGCTGCCTTTACTCAATTCCATGTTTAAAAGTCAATGTGGACCAATAATCTGTTGTTCCTTTTTTTTAAGAGCGCCACCGCGTGGCGAATGTTTTTAGTACACTTTCAACATAGATACCAAGAGCATCACCCCTTCTTGGTGGTTTCACTTTCTGTCATTTCAGTTACCTCTGTCAATCACAGTCTGAAAATATTAAATGGAAAATTCCAGAAATAAACAATTCATAAGTTTTAAACTGCACCATTCTGATGCTGGCGATCCAGATATGCCAAGGAGAAGTTATACAGGTAAAAGTTCTCAGCTTAAGAGTATTGGGGGCCACAATTAATTTTGTCATTCCTTGTTAACGAATATTAATTGCTCCAAGTGAGGTTTTCACAGAGGTGCGCATTTAATTCTCCCAGTGACCTATGGAGTGGGTCTATCCTACATAATAAAAGGCCAGTGACCACAGTGGTGCAACAACCAGAACGACCGATCGACCAGTCACTCTGAGGTGCACTGATCACTTCTCAGTCCCTCCCCGCAGCCTGCAGCTCCGATAGATTGCCAGATGGCAAAGGGGAACCAGGGTGGGTGTCGGTGGTGGGTGGGACTGGGGACGGGCAAGCGGGTGGAACGGCCGATCTCTTGCTCACCCCCCACAGCCCGCAGGCTCTGATAGATCACCAGATGGCACAGGAGAACTGGGTGTTGGTGGCAGGATGAGACTGGAGACTGGCGAATGGGCTGGGCCTATGGACCCTACTCATGCATCATTTCATGCGCTAGGACTCTAGTTATAGGTAAGTCCCCACGGCTCGGAAAGAGCACTAATTTGTCCATTCAGCAAACACTGCACTGCCAGGAACATACTACCCCAGGTCAGACAATCATGGCATCATACTCCTCACTACCTTTCTTCCCTGGCTGCCACAGCACCAATCCCCTTGGCAAGTGCACGTTGACACTGACTGGAGGAGGGTGTGGGGGCTGCAGAGGGGCTCCCAGCCCTGACAGCAGGCAGGGTGGTCACAGGAAAAAGCTTCCTATTTCTGCCACTTGGTGCTGTCTCTCCTCCATCCCCACCAAGTGGAGGTCACACGGGAGAGTCCCCGCTGGCTCTGGCGTTGGGAGGCTTTGCTCGCGCCAGTGAGTCTCCCATAAGCTCCACACTGCTCCTAAGTCAGGTCACACCAAGCCTCCATGGAGTTGCAGACGGAGCAAAGCATGAACTACTTTATATGTTCACAAATGTAGCAACCAAGTAAATCCTGCCACCAGTCCTTCCATGAAGAAGGAAACAAAAGCCCTGACCGGTGTGGCTCAGTGGATAGAGCGTCAGCCTGCATACTGAAGGGTACCCGGTTCGATTCTGGTCGGGGGCATGTGCCTTGGTTACGGGCACATCTCCAGTGTGGGGTGTGCAGGAGGCGGCTGACCCATGTTTCTCTCTCATCCATGTTTCTGACTCTCTATCCCTCTCCCTTCCTCGCTGTGAAAAATCAGTAAAATATATTTTAAAGAAGAGAAGGAAACAGAAAAGAGGAAGCTAACTCTCAGAGGGCCCGGGCAGTTGTACAAATGAGTTAAATGCACAGGGAGGGTTCTCCCATTTTAAAATGCTCCTTCAAAGAGCAGCAGCCACTCGGCTCCAGCAGACGGCTGGCATGTGAAGACCAGGGTTTTGGAGGTACAACCTCCTACTTTAAAGATTATGGAAATTAAAGAAATATATCTCAAAGTAGAGAGAGCAGCTTAAGAACCCCAAGATCCCCCATGTACCACCCCACCTGGTCTACTCATAGCTGATTGGCTTTTCCTATATCCCTATTCACTCCTCCAGCACATATTATTCTGAAACAAATATCTGGTATTTCAGCATTTCATTAGAAAATATTTCAATATGACTCTAACAGATAAAGACTATTCCCTCTTCAAATTCATTTTCTAAAGAGAGAGAAGAAGGGAGAGAGAAACATGGATTTGCTGTCGCACTTGTTTATGCCCACACTGGTTGCTTCTTGTCTCTGCCCTGACCAGAGGCCAAACCCTCAACCTTGGGGTACCAGGATGCTGCTCCAATTAACCGAGCTACCCAGCCAGGCTGCAAGACCAGCTTTTAAACATAATGACTCTTTTGGTGATCACATCTAAAAAATTAGCAATAAATCATTGATATCATCCAATATTCAGTCAGCTCAAAGTTCCCCAATCAGCTCATAAATGAGCTTTTCCAATTTTAATAGTTTGTGTGGAATCAGATTTTAATAAGTTCCATACATTGCAATTATGTCTCCTTTAATTTACAAATTTCACTTAATTTTTTTCTTTCAATTTACCCATTAATGAAACCAAGTTATTTGTTCCACAGAGTTCCCCTCAGCCTAAATTTTGATGTCTGAGTTTAATTTGTGAGGAGCTACATTTTAATGTTTTCCTCCGTCTGAAACTTTCTTTGCTCAAATACAGATGACCATTTCTGCTCAAAAGAGATGCCTATTTCTGTGTGTGTGTGTGTGTGTGTGTGTGCATGCGCGCGCATGCAAGAATACACTCAGTTTTGTAAGCTGTGCTGTGGCTGGTTTGAAAAATCAAATGTGCTTCTTTCTCATACCACCTGCAGCTCCTCCGGAACTAAAGTTTAACATTCCCATTTGGGGTCAGACTCCCCAGGACACTCTGAGGCCAGGGAGCCTTTAGAACAGGGGTGGGGCCATTTGACTGTTTTAACACCATTCAGGGGGCCGTACAAAATGATCCGCCTAAAACTCAGCGGCCGTATTTGATTAAACATGTAACTGACTCACCCTGATGCCTTGGGAGGGCCGGACCGAATGCTGTCACAGTCCTCTACCGCCTGTGGCGTGACCTCCCCTCTGCTTTAGGAGAGGGGGCGCTGACGGGCCGTGGACTCCAGTAGGAGAGCAAACTAGGTCCACAAACACAGGGGGTGAGTGCAGAGGGCACGGGCTGCGGAGACATTACCAGGGGAAGGAGATGAGGAGGTGGTGCCGGCGTGGGTATCTGCCAGCGTGGGCACGCTGGACCGGATGTCAGGGAGGGACTTACCTAAAAGGTGCCCGGGGAGCTGGGCTGCAGGATGGAATGAGCGGGCACAGAAGAGGTGGTGTAAGAGGGCCCCGCACAGGCAGGGCAGAGCCTGGGACGGGCGTTCGCAGGGAACAGCACCCCAGCAAACAAAGGGGGTGATGGGAAGTCGAGTTTGAGAGGGACCCCATGCTCAGACCCTGCGGGGCCACAGGCTGTGGAGGGGAGTGGGGGTTTCTATTCTGCCTGAGATGGGCGCCGGGTGGGGGGACCCGGGGCAGTGAAGATCGGTGTAGACGCGGGAGGAGAAGCCTCTCGTGGCAGCAGGAGGGCAGACACAGACAGGACAAGACCGGACCGGGACCTTCAGCACAGAGACGGCAATGAGCAGGCCGAGCACCGGGCCAGGGCGGGGCTGACTGACTGCCAGTTGCTCCGGAGCGTTTGCTGCCAGAGCAGATGGGGGGGGGTGAGGGAAATCCAGGAGAACACCTGGAGGAGGTGGCAGGGCCTCTGAGAAGATGATGCCCCGGCCACAGGGAAGCCAGGATGGATGTGAAGACAGTTCAGTGAGATCCCAGTAACGCGGGAAAAAAGCCCTTGAAGGCACCTGTGCTTCTCTGTCTTGATAACCGCAGGGTCCATGCTCACTGTACCTGGATGAGCAGCATGTGACACAGCCACGCGGGTCACCCACCTACGTGACACCCCGATTTCCTGCCAGAAGGGCCCATCCCCTGCGGTTTTCCCGTTCTTTTCTCAGGCTCCTACTCCGAAGCGTGCTACCACCCTCCTCCCTGTGCCTGCGCCACAGCAGCCCGTCCCGCCGGCCAGACCCCCTCCCCACGCTGTGGCCGTGTGGGTGGCGCTGGTGACCCAGCATGACGGGGAGGGGGGGACCAGGGCGCTTGGTATGTGTCTTGGAATGCCCGGCCGCATTCCTCAGAGCAGCCAACGCAAGCCCCGGCCCGGGCCCCCGGCCGGAAGCTCTGGGCAGCGGCGTCTCCGCCACCCTGGGAACCGGGCCGTGGGCGATGACCCGCACCCACTCGTCTCCTCTCTGCCAAACGCAATCTGATGAATTCCCCCTGCCAGGCTGCCCCTCCCCCTCAGGGACAGCCCCTGTGACCGTCTGCTCACCCACCAGTAAGCCTGTGGGTGAGCGCTCTCTCCACCACGACACCCCTGCTACCCACTGACCCGTCTGGTCGGTGCCAGGACTGGGACAACCCGTCGACTCCTTTGCCCCAGAAGATGTGTGTAACTTGCAACAATTTCAGCACTTGTATAAGATATAAAAATATTAAAAATATTTGTATGTGGCGTAAAGAAGAAAGCAAAGGGGCTTTGCGGAGCCTAACAGACAGGTTAGAGACACGGGTCTGTGGGGCTGAAATTCATCTCTAGGCCACAGAGTAATGGGACTTCCTCCTTAGAAAGATAAATAAAGACAGATCTATTGTCAGAGCTCAGTAAACTGATCGAATTAGGTTCTCCTCCAGAGGGACAGTGAGAAACATGCTCAGAGGCTTTTAACAGGACCTCTCCTTTTGATGCAGAAATCCCACGTGTAGAGTGTTAGCCTAAGGAAATAATAAAAATGTACAAAAATGGATCATGGCTGAGACCGGTTTGGCTCGGGGGCATGTACCTTGGTTGCGGGCACATCTCCACTGTGGGGCGTGCAGAGGCAGCTGATCGATGTCTCTCTCTCATCGATGTTTCTGACTTTCTATCCCTCTCCCTTCCTCTCTGTAAAAAATCAATAAAATATACATTTTTTTAAATGGATCATGAAGATGATTCTGGGGAGAAAAATGTCAAAACTTGGCGCCCAGCAATGGAGGGCCAGGGGCCTGAGGCCTGGCACATCGCATCTGTCCCGTGGGCTCAGGTCCACCCCGCTCCATTTGTGCACGGCGCTCCCTCCTCTGGAAGAACGCCACGGGGAAGTGGGCAGCAGCAGCCACGTGTGCCCCAGCTGGTGCCCACGGCACCACCATAACTGCACCAAAGCCCCCCGTGCACCTCTAGCCGCTCCAAAAGTGGAGAAAGGCTTTGAACTTCCGCACCAAAAACCATAAAATAAAAAACCCGGGAGCCCTTTAGCCTTCTCCTTTATGCCACAGGCTCACTGTTTTAACCAGCGCTGAAACGTGTGCCAGTTACACAGATCTGCCGGGACAGGAGAGCCGACCGGTGCTCCCAGTTCTGGCACTGACCAGACGACCCATCGCCGGGGGAGGTCGTGGTGGAAAACGCTCCGAACAGCCTGCAAAGTCCGAAGAGAAGCATGTCAGTCACACGGAACCATAAAGACATCACCCTGCGGAGTAACAGCATCAGAACAAGCATCTGATCCCGCTCAATAAAGAAATACGCGGCCAAAACCGGTTTGGATCAGTGGATAGAGCGTCAGCCTGCAGATTGAGGGGTCCCAGGTTCCATTCCTGTCAAGGGCATGTACCTTGGTTGCGGGCACATCTCCAGTAGGGAGCGTGTAGGAGGCAGCTGATCGATGTTTCTCTCATCGATGTTTCTAGCTCTCTATCTCTTTCTTCCTCTCTGTAAAAAAAAAATCAGTAAAACATATATATTTTTTAAAAGGAAGAAAAGAAATACACATGTGAAACAAGAGAGCACACCCCGGAAGGAAGAGGAAGTCTGTGGCCATGAGAAGGAAGGGACAGAGTCGGGAAGGGGTCAGAACCAGAAGCCCAGGCGTGCGCTCCGGGTGGGAATGGGAAAACCACGCGGCGCGTTCTGGGAAACCGTGGCCCGCGAACCGCACTCACAAGACAAACGCCCTCCAGAAACCTCGGCCCGTACTTTCCTGCGGTTTCTGGGTGACCCCACTGTTCCCAGAGAAGGAATCTCCCGCAGGGCACCGTGGTGACCGCTGACTGGCCTCTGCCCCCGCCCTGCCCTCTCCCTGTCCGGCAGCTGCCTGCCCACTCAGGACCTTCGCATTCACTGCCCCTTCGCCTGGAATGTTCTAACTTCGCCACGCCTGCTTGTAGGTCCGTCTGCTCGGCAGGCACGTCCCCTCCGTGGAGAGGCCTGTCCCGCCGTCTTCCTGTCCCCTCTACGCAGGTTCCTTTTCCCCTGGCGCTGGCGGAGGAGGGGTGGTGACTGGAATGACAGCCAATCACAACTGAGATATCGGAGTACAATGGTACCTCGGGATACGAGTGCCCTAACATATGAGATTTTTGAGATACGAGCCGTCGAGCGAGCGATTTTTGCTTTGAAATACGAACAACATTTGAGATAGGAGTCATCGTGCGGATCGGCCAGCTGCACACGACCCACCAGTTTACCGCGACTCGAGAGTCTCATAGTTTCCCACGCCTCACGGTTACGGAACGAATTAAACTCGTATCTCAAGGTACCACTGTATCTCACTTAATCCGCACCATAAACCAAGAGGGTGTTACCACTCGGACCTGCGGCCAGCACAGCAGCCAGCACCCTCAATGGCCCTGGGATTCCCCCTGGCTAGTGTCGCCCCTCCTGCACTGACCTGCGTAACTAACAGGACACTGCAGAAATGACAGTGTCCTCAGCATGCCTGCCGCTAGGTCATAGACACTGTACGCAGCCTCCGCCGTGTGCTGGTCTCGTGGATTCTGGTTCTGGGACACGCAAGCAACCTGTGGAGGTGACCGTGTGGCAAGGAGCCCAGGCCTCCTGCCAACAGCCAGCGCCGCCTTGCCACCCTGTCAGGCTGCCAGATGACTGCTGGCCCGATCGAATCTAGACCGCAGTTTCAGGGGAGACACAGGCCAGAGCCACCCAGTAAGCCACCCTGACTCCTTGCCCGCAGACGGTGCCAGCATACAGACTCCACATTCAGGCAATTTGGGGTGCAGAAATAGGGAACTAGCACTGGTGGGAAACAGACTGAGAGTGTAAGTCACTAGCTCCCCGAAGTTCTCGCATCCTGCCCTTGACTCTGGAGGCTGAGTTCCTGACCATTACATCGTGCAAGCTCCCCACAGAAGGCTGAATGCCCCCACAGACCTCACACCGGCAAGAACCATCGTCCGAGTTAATGCTCAACCTCCCCCAACACCGTACAGTACACCAGCCATACCCATCGCAGACATTTTGTCAAAGAATGAATACATGAAGCAAATGTGAGAAAAGGAATTTCAAAAATGTTACGAGTGAATGGTGAGACTCTAAGTGACATATTCTACTCTATACTTTGCTAGATTTTTTAAATTTTCTACGAAGTACATGTATAATGGGGTTTGCCTTTCATGAATTCAATTTGAACTGGAGCCTGAATAAAAGAGCTAATTATCCCAACATCCCAGGGCAGAGGAACTAGAAGCAGTGCAAAGGCCCTGTGGTTAAAACGGACCTGTCATATTTCAGGAACAGAAAGATAGGCCAACGTGGCTGCGAGGGGCTGCTGGGGACGTAAGCCAGACCTCAGTTAGGCATCTGGCTTGCAGTTAAGTGAAAAGAGAAGCCACTGCAGGCTTTTCAGCAGACAAGCAATATGATCTCATTTGCATTCCTGGAAGATTATTCAGGTTTGTATGAAAAAGAGGTTGTGAAGCAGAAAGACCGAAAGCGGGAATATCAGTAAGGAGGCGTTGCGCAAATCCAGAGGAAGTGATGGATTTGATGAGATGATTCCTATAAAGTGCCAGCACACTATGCACCCGACTACCACGAACTGTTTTCTTTGTAAATATTACTCATTTGAAAATCATCATGAACATACACAATTACTATGAACTATAAAATGCATACGACACAAAATAAAAAATTACCAGACATTCAGCGGCATGGAAAAATGTGTACAACTATTGTTAAGGTAAGCTTTTTACAGCAAATGACCAGAAATAAACTGCATATCTAATCTGAACCCTCCTGTGTAAGTGGGGTGTGGCTTTCAGCAGAGAACTAACTCTGAAATGTTGCCACAAAATAAACAGTAATTATCTCTAAGCAGTGGGATTGTGGGTGATTTATACTTTCTTTAGTATCCCTTTCTGTACTTCTGAATTTTCTTTTTGAATATTGAGCATTTATCTCTTTTATAGAGATAAATATAAAATTTCATTTGTGGGGAAAAATTAACTTTTACATTACTAAAAAAATAAAATGTAAAGAAATAGTTGGATAGTGTAATAAATGAAGATAAATTATTTCAGAGGAAAAAGAATATTAACAGAGGGAGTCTCCTGATCAGACTGTAGCAGCGTTTGTGAGGTGATGGTTGGTCATGGTAAGTGGATCCTCACTGCATAATGTCTAACAGTGAATTAAAAAGGGGGGAGGGGGGCCTTAAACAGGGCATTGCAGCAATTCTTGGTCTTGTTCTCCCAGTGCTAATAAAGCTTCAAAAGAAGCTCTCTCCTTCACCGAGAAGAGAGAAAAGGCTGGGAGAGGCTTCAGGTAGGGAAGGACCGGCAGGCTGGAGAAAGGACAGACGCCATCTTTCCATCCAGAAGTCAATCATGAGATCTGAATGATACACAAAAGATCATGAGTGGTCATAAGAGAGGAGAAGGGGGACAAATTCAGCTCCCCCAAATTTTGTGAGAAATTTTCTCCCTTAAAAAAGTAGACAAGCAGTATAATAAGAACGTACTGCCCTAACGTTTAAGTAGAAAAGTCATTTCCTAGTATTTTCAGGTCTTTTTACAAGAATCAGTTAGTTATACAGCCACTAGAGAAGATCAGAGTGTTCCCTGCTTCCCAGAGCCCCCGAAATGTGGGAGACCTGGAAGGATCTACATGCTGAGAGAAGAGGAAGAAATGCAGGAACAGCAGGCCTCTTACTACAGGACCGGGCTGCTATTACAAACCCCAGAACAGGTATCCTAACTGATAACAACGGTCCAGTTCTTAGTCCCCACAGGAAAGGGCTGACTCTGAGGAGGGGGACAAGACCAAACACCGCTACTGTCCATCATGGTGCAGCAAATGACATCCTGTGGCAAGGAGATAACAAACTGAACCCCAATCTCTCCGTGACCAGCGTCAGGCGACCCCAGGTTAAATCTTTGAAACTACACACAGCATGGCGGGGGTGCGCCTGGAGGTGGACAAGCCGTGGAGGTGAGAAGTGAGCTGGGAATGCTGGCCCTGCGGGCTCCCGAGAGGCTAAGCAGAGGCGGATGCACACCCTCAGGAGAATCCCAGACACCAACACCCACTCCGCCATTACAGTGAGTGCTGGTCCCCGGAACCCGGAGCCTGCAAGGATGCGGCCGCCCCAGCCTGGAGCGCCTTTGCAAAGGGTCTGATCAGCCTCCCTCCTCTCCGATGAACAAGATAACGAGTGCCCGCTCTAAGCCAACCTCCCAACCCAATGAAATCGTGTGGTTTTGTCTGAGATAACTCCTAGATCTGTATCTGAGAAAATGTACTGCTAGATCTCTACAGTTAGAAGAGATACTACATCTCTATAGTTAGAAAATTTACTACAACGTCTTTATGGTCAGAAAATTTACTACATCTTTATGGTCAGAAAAGCTGCCACTCCGTCTCTATGGTCAGAAAAGCTGCCACTCCGTCTCTATGGTCAGAAAAGCGGCTACTCCGTCTCTATGGTCAGAAAAGCGGCCACTCCGTCTCTATGGTCAGAAAAGCTAGCAAAGACTGAGTCCGAACCCCATCCCAGGTCTGTCTTTGAAGCCGCTCTGTACATCACAGCCGGCACAGCATCCACTCAGAAGCACTCACTGCAAGTCCGCAGAACATGGAAGCAATACTGCAACAGCCTTCAAAGAAGGCACCGTTAGCAGTCCCGTTTCACAGGTGAAGGAACCGAGGCAGAACTCCTGATGGAGAGACAGTGCTGGGGCAGGACCGGCGGCGGCCTGGGAGGGGCGATAGCTCGGTAGCTTTCTGGGAGCCCTCACCACGCACCTCCAGTTTCCGCAGATTGGGTTCCCACCTCCCATCACCCCATCCATCACCCCATCACCTGGCGTTCTCCTCCAGAGCCAGCCCTTCCCCGATGGGCTGACCTCAGGGCCCGCTTAGAACAGCGTGTTCCCCTGTGTTCTGAGATGGACACGTGAGCCGGCCTCAGTTTCCTCATCTGCAAAGCGTGCTCCTCAAAGGCTCCGCGCTGCCTTCCCGCAGGGTCAGAGGGTTCTGCAGGATAACATGATATGCGCCCCCTTTGCACCCGGTGTTCAGAGATGCCCTCACCCCGGCAGGCAGCACCCGGAAGCCCAGGCTGCCCGGGCTGAGGGCTGGAGGGCTCCGAATGCCCGATGCCACCATCACGTGCACGAGGCGAGAAGGAGCTTCGATTTCACTCCCTGTTCAAACACCCCCAGACACACACACCTCACAACCTTCCCCAATCCTGTCCAAGTGGATTCAAACCCGTTACCACAGAGCAGGGCCGCGCCAGCCCCTGCTGACGCCGCAGAGGCCGGCAGAGACTGGCACCGCGGGCAGAAGCTTCTTTTCGCTTCCTTTAGACTTCCCTTTAGACATCGAAGACAACTCTCCCTTGGCAAGTGGCAACCACAGAGACAGCAACTTTCCTCTCGACTCCGCAGCCCCGCTTCTGGTCTGTGCAAACACTATCGCGTTGCCTTAGACACGGTCACCGGGAGGCCGGAGGCGAGGAGAAAATGGGAGAGGAGAGTATTTCCGGGGCTCGGAGAGAAAAGCCCGTTGACGGCACTGCTGAAACCAGCGGATCCAGGCACCCATGGCATTGGAGGGAAGGTGTAAAATGTTTTAAAGGTCGGGAAGGATTCAGTGACCTGCTGAGCTACCTTGGGATCTAAAGACTGTTGCCATGGCGTGTAACAAGGGAAATGTCTATGATTTGGCTGGTAATTCACTAAAATACCCCCCCCCCCAAAAGCAGACAGCCCGGGAGCAGTTCTCCAGGAAAACCCAATGGGAAAGGCCTCAGTGTGGCAAGTCCCAGAACCAGGAAGTGAGAAACCGTGCAGCCGCCCTAATCCGCTGCTTTTCCAAGCCAGGGTGACTGGGAAGCAGGCTGCAGCGGGAAACTAAGGTATGTGTGTTGACCTTGGCGTTGATAAACCTGCTCTTCTTTGTAAGAAAAGTGGTTGCCCGTTTTCTCACAGAGACGTGCCGCTGGGAAATACTGACTTCCATAATGGACAGCTACAATCCTTACAAGTGGTTAGTTTAATGAATGGGAAGTGTA
The DNA here is from genome assembly GCA_004026805.1 of Lasiurus borealis. Lineage (NCBI taxonomy): Eukaryota > Metazoa > Chordata > Mammalia > Chiroptera > Vespertilionidae > Lasiurus > Lasiurus borealis. Next base: position 18,306 of record PVJN01021154.1, read on the forward strand.
ACCACTTTCCTGGGTTTTGACACAAAGTTACCCACGATCCTGAAGAGTGTTCTTTCTACAGAATGACTCCTGGCAGGCGCAGCCCTGGCAAGTGTCCTCGTCCTCAGTCACTACCTTCACAGCCAGAGCAGCCCTCTAGGACGGAGGTCACAGACCGGACGGGGCTCTGGGGACCAGAGAGAGCAGCATGCAAGCAGAGGCCCTGGAGCGGGTGTCTGCACACACTACCATTACCCCACAGTCCCCCAAACCCAGGCCTGCGGCGAGGTCTCAAGAAAACAGGGCTTTGGTTATGCAAGATGGGGAAACGGAACGGATCAAAAGGGCTCCTGATTCACACATTATTACAACGAGCACGTCACACACCTTCTGTGTGAACCGGAAAGCTGTGTGAAGAGGTGTGTCTGCTGAACCCGCAGGAAATAAGCCCGACCAGGCAGTCATTCTGATCATCGCAGTGGTTCCAGCTAGAGACCTAGGCTTCTCAGTCACGGTGAGAACCAGGAATGGCATGCAAGTAAGTGGTAAGTGCGTGACCCAAAAATACAACCCACTGGGGGGCACCCCATCCCATTACTGAAGCGTGTGCAGGACCAAAAGCTTCACCTTCACCTTAGAGAAGAACTAGAATCACCCATTTCTGTGAACGGCACTCCCGTTCCCAGCCGTCAGACTGAAGTTCATGAATCATCTTTACCTCCCCACCTTCTGCCCAGTCTAGTCACTCCCGTATCCAGACGGTTCTGGGTGCCATCTCCCTGTCTTCAAGCTCTCCTCACCTCCAGTTTACACGTCTTCCCTTCTTTCCCAATCTCAACTCAGATTACAGATTGATTTTGCTAAATCATAACGCTGATCCTTAATGAGCTTTCAACAAATATTTACTGAACATCTACCGTGTGCCAAGAACTGTTCTAAGTACTGGGGATACTTCCCAAGTGCCAATATCCCGCTGGAACTATCTATAGCTCCCAATGCCCACCAGCCAGCTTCACAATCTGTGCTTGGTACTCAAGGTCGTCTCTACAATAGCCCAAATATGCCTTTCTCGCCATAATCCATGTGCTCCCCTGAGTAACCCAGCCCAAGTATTCCTAAAGCCCCCTCTCTCCCCGGTAATGATCCCGTGACGCACTCCCTCGTGCATTCAATAAAGGCACTTAGAAAAGGAGGAGTCCCGAGAGTGATGGGAGAGACCACGGATTTTCCCCATCTTTCTAGCTTGCCTCCTCTGGAATATCCTCAATGCCAGGTTCATCACTGCCTTCCCGCACACCGTCCTGGAGCTTCACGGCTCTCACTGTCCGCAAGCTCTTTTCACACTGAGCCAACATGCCTTATTTTGTGACTTCCATCGCTAGTCCTAATTCCGCCGTCCACAGCAGTGCACAGTGAAACCAATTCCCTTTTCCATATGGCAGTTCTTTAAATATTTTCAGATGGCTAACATCTTTCCTTAGTCTCCTCTTCAAGCTAAAAACCTCACCCAGTTTTTTAACCATTCACCATTCATTCATTCATTCATTCATTCATATTTGCTGAACATGTACTATGTGGCAGGCACAGCACAACCTCTAAAGACATTTCAGAGGCAGTAACTGAGAGGCAAGTATTAAAAAAGTGTATAAAATATTACAGTGGTAAGCACAAGACACAGTGGGAATAGAAGAAGTGACATCCTTATAAGTTTAATAAGGTTAAAGATACTAGGGGGTGTTCTTAACAGAGGCAGCAGCACAACAAAATTTTCATGTTGCCACCTTCTTCTAAAGAATAATCGAACAAAACTACTAGTTACTGGCTATTTATTCTGAGCTCGCCAATATAGTAGGCATTTAATATACATACATTCTATTCTTCACCCTCATAACAACCCTAGGAGATAAGCACTAATATCCCCATTTTAAAGATGAGGAAACTAAGGCTTAGAGAAGTGAAATAATATGTCCAACGTTTCATACCAAGTATGAGAGATAGGATTCAAACCAGGTCTGTCTGATTGCCGAATCTGAGTGCTTAATCACTAAACCACCTGGGCAATGGGGTTTGCCCTGCGTTCGGCCATTGTCCCTTTGAGAATCTAATGGAAGCATCGGCTCCTTTCCGAGAAAAATGTCCTCATGCACATTCACCCAGGGTACATAAAACTCCAGGAGTCAGACTCCCTAAATTCTCTGCCTGCATCTTACAGTCCGGGGGAGAACCCGTGATGAAAAGGTGGATGAGCCGAGACCGGTTTGGCTCAGTGGATAGAGCGTCGGCCTGCGGACTGAAAGATCCCAGGTTCGATTCCGGTCGAGGGCATGTACCTTGCTTGCGGGCCCAACTCCAGTAGGGGGTGTGTAGGAGGCGGCTGATCGATGTCTCTCTCATCGATGTTTCTGACTTTCTATCCCTCTCCCTTCCTCTCTGTGAAAAATCAATAAAAATTAAAAAAAAAAAAAAGTGGATGATGTTAGCATCCATTCCATCCTCCTCCTGGCGTACTTGTATCGCAGGGCTGGAAAGTGAGAAACGACACCGCACCACTTTCTTTGCCGCGGGGGTTTAGAAATGATTTAGGTTCCATCAACTGGGTACAATCGCATGAGATTCGGAAAGCGGACGAGAAGCAGAGCACACTTCTGCTGCGTCTGCTGCCGGAGGCAAGGCCACTGCGGCAGCCACTGGTTTTCTGGGTAGAATCAGGGGGCCTGTGTTCAGGCATTAGCTTCATGGGTACCAGATGGCAGCAGGGAGACATCTACTTGGCTCTGGAGCCAGGACATAATGTCCTTGATGTGGCAATGGTTCTAGAGCTGGCCACTTCCCACTGACCCAGAGGCTACGGCTTCTTTAGTGACCCGGGTCTGTAGAGTAACCTTGGGAATCATTCATGAAGTCTGACCTAGAACCCTCTCCCTTCCAATAACTCCGCTACTATATAATACTCCATAATAAATCCCTTCCCACTAAAACTAGCTGTACAGCAGGAAATCTCTGTTCTAGATTCTTTTGTTATTGTTAATCCTCATCTGTGGATACTTCTTACATTGATTTTAGAGAGAGTGGAAGAGTGGGAAAGGGGGAGGGAGAGAAACATCGATTGGTTGCTTCCTGCATGTACCCTGACCTGGGGCTGGGATGGAACTTACAACCCAGGCATGTGCTCAGATAATTATTAATCTAATTGGCATTCATGTAATTACCCCTCATAACTCTATAAGAATTCAAGTAATAAATGATACTATGTTAGACTTAATCAAGGATCAAAAAAGAATTTTGCATAATTTATGACTATAAATCACTGCTTCAAGAGAAAAGAAATAGTTAGTGCTTAAAATCTAGTCTAAAAGATGGTTGCATGTCCCTAAAAGTGACCTACGGCAACATGTAACCTGTGTGAACTGCAGCCTGATAATAGCAGACAAAAAGATACATCCACATTATGGTGGGGCTTGTTAAAGATTTTTCATTTAAAAAGATCATTTGAAAGAGAAACAGTATGATAGGGATTTTTTATTACGCATTATAAAGCTCTGTAACAGTCACCTCTTAAATGAGAAGCAAGCATATCATTAACTCAAACAAAACTTTATGAAGAAATTGAAGAAGATAAAATGGAAAGAAGAGATTTGTAATGTGCACGACACTGTATAACAATGCTGGCAGGCAATTTTCTACTGTGAAAGAGTACCGTTCTTTTTTAGCTATGACAGACTCAGTTCATTCTTTTCTTCCTCATATAATGAAGGTAATACAAAAGGAAACTTAAAAGGCATAATGTTGTCATGTGACAGGATGATCAAAATCATCAGCCCGCAGGGAAACGCACATTAAAATCACAATGTGTGCCCATCAGAACAGTTAAAGTAAAAAATACTGATAATACTAAGTTTTGGCAAGGAGGCCATTAATTCTGGCATGCAAGGGTTCTGGTAGGCATGTAAAATAACAGTCCCTCTACAGACTAGCTGGACAGCTTCTTATAAAACTAAATGTCCACTTATCCTCTGGCCCATGTGGTAAGCTGAAAAGGCCCTCCAAAAGATATAGTCACCCCACTCTGGAACTGGTGATGCACCCCTCTATGGCAAAAAGGGGTCTTTGCGGGTGTGCTGAAGTTAAGGAGCTTGAGATAAAAAGATTAGATTATCCTGGTAGGCCCTAAATCAAACTGCCCCCCCTATGGAGTGTGCCCACATGGGGAACCACCAAATGAGAGGAAGGGGTCACAGGCCAAGGAATGCTGGTGGCGTCTGGAGCGGGCAAGGTCCCGCTGACACCATGACTTCCCCGAGAGGTACCATTTTTAGGCGTCTGGCTTTAGTGCAGTGCAAATAAGTTTCTATGGTTTTAAGCCATCTACTTGGTGGTAATTTCTTACAGCAAAATAGAAAACTAATGTGCTAAGGAATTGAAAATTTATGTTCACACAAAATAATACATAAAGGTTTACAACAACTCTATTCATAATCATCAATAACTGGAAACAATCAATGCCCTTCAATAGATGAATAGATAGTCCTGGCTGGGTAGCTCAGCTAGTTAGAGCCTTGTCCTAATGCACCAAGGTTATGGGTTCGATCCTTAACCAATGGATGCATAAATAGGTGGAACAGCAAATCAATGTCTCTCTCCCACTCCCCTTCTGCTCTCTAAACACAATAAAAAGATAATAATTTTAAAAATAGTAACATGGCTAAATGACCTGAGAAGGAAGACCAAAAGCAAGAGCCTGGAAACCCGTCATCATATAACTAGCTCAGCATACGATTTACCTTAAATTCCTTTAAACTGACAGACTCGCAGGAAGTCCGGAGGAGCATTATCCAGCACACGGCGTAAAGGGGAAATAATGCTAACAGTCTGGCGGAACAGTAAACAGTCCTAGGCTTTGTCCATACAGCGAACCTTCCTTCAGACCAGGGAAAATTAAACGTCTGCTTTACTGTGTAATTCTAGGTTGGACTGAGGGCCGCACACACGTCAATCTCAGAACTTACCTCCAGCAAACCGGCCTCCACGTATTACCGATCACGCTGTGCTTCACAAAGGCACCAGGTTCCTAAAGGAAACCTAAGCACACTCCAGCCAAAGGGCGGAAACAATGAAGCGGCCGTAGATTTAGAGATTAGATAACGCCGCCCTAGAGAACCAGCGAACTACAGGAGGAAAGCGGGGTCTGGCCACGCTGCTGCCTCACAGCGCCAACAGCCCCAAGGCCCAGACAAGGAACCCCCAGGGACGTCTTCAGAAGAGCCGAGTTCATGCCACAGGCATGGCAGATATCCACAGCTCACATCCTCCAACCACCCCGGAGGAAAGACTTTTTTAAAAATAGTCTTGACAGTTCAAGCAGAGTTTCTCTAGAATTTTTTTTGAATAGCTGCATCGTAAAATGAGAGATAACCCAGGGGTTTTATGGATAATCCTTAATTATCAACACTGTACAACACATGGCAGGTAAACTGCTCACCTCAATGGTACTATTCCTAGATTTCAGCCTGCTTCTTATTACTGACAGGTATATTATTCTAGAATTATAAACAACTAGAGGCTTGTTGTATAGTATTAGTGCAAGAATAGGCCGGCCTCCCTCTGGCTTTGCTCCTGGGCCACCCGGGAACCTGCAGGAGCCACCAAGTCCTCTGCTCCCGCTCGGAACACTGCTCCTGTAGCTCCCTCCACTCCCCCCACCCCGAACTCCATTCTCATAGCAGGTGCCCTGCCCCATCCAGCCACTCCGCACCTGCATATGCAAATTAACCCACCATCTTTGGTAAATTTGCATATTCGCTCCTGATTGGCTGTGGGCGTAGCAGAGGTACAGTCAATTTACATGTCTGTCTATTATTAGGTAAGGTAATAAGCAGCAATAATTATTGTTTGTTAAGGGGCTAATGAAGTGGCAGGCACTGTTAAACATGTTTTATTCCTTATCTAATTCCCTCACCAATTGTACAATCCAAGGAAGCACTATGGCTGCCATTTTGCAAATCAGGAACCAGAGACTCAGAGTTAAAAAGACTTGCTGTGCTCCCCACAAAGTGTGTAGCACAGAGGATGTGTTCAACTAATACCTACATACACTGTCACACTGTCAAGCCTTGGTTGTCCAGGTCCTCTTTATCTATTTGATCTTCAATTTGCTGGAAGTACATTCTACTCTTTTAAAAATAAAATTTTAGCCACAAACAAGTAGAAATTTAAAAATCAATTCTGGAGTTCCATGAGATCAAAAATGTCAAATTTCAACAGTGATAAACATTCTGCCACATGCATTTCAAAGACTAAGAGCTCACGTCTGTTATCAAAGAATCAGGCTGAAATCCGGGGAATTTTCGAATCAGAAACCAAAATGTGGAAGTCATTTTCCCCTCACTCCGGCAGTGAAATGGAAAATTCCCCATCAGAACCATATATGTCCGAAGGGAGGGAGGGAGAACTGAGGTATGAAGAGCTTTGCTGTTGTTTGTTTGATATTTTTTTCCACGACGGAAAATTGCCAATCTCACAGCTGGGTGCTCCATTAGGCAGCCAGCATTAAACTGCCGAGGCCCCACATAATGAAAAGGTGCCGAGGAGGGGACAGTACCTTCCCGCCACCTTACCTTGTCCTTGCCCACTTCGTCTCCAGGAAAGCAAAAACATTCAACTCCAAAACTTCAAACACAGCTTTCACATGTGCACGTGCGTGCCTGTGTGTAATTTGCGTGCTCAAAAATTTTTTTTGGAGTAAAGATACAAAAATAGAGACTGTTTCTGTACATAATAGGAACTACCAGAGGGTTTCAAAGGACAGACTGCATTGTAGAAAAAAGCACAGGCAAATAGCATCAATGCTCCTCACAACGGTCCTCCTTTGAGTTCAGCCCAAACCAGGAACCACCAGACAACATACAGGACACTGAGACCTCGGTGGGCTTAGGACTGAGCCTTGTACCAATAGAAAACATACTATTTTCATAACCTTTAAAATACTATGTCAAGGGCTCTGCATAGAGCCTGGCACAGAGAAAGCACTCCAACAGCAGCTACACAGGCAAGAACAGATGACAACTAGAGGCCCGGTGCACGGAATTCATGCAAGAGTAGCACTTCCTTCCCCCGCTGCTGGCGCCGGCACCAGCTTCCCTCTGGCACCTGGAACCCGGGCTTTCCTCTGGTCCTGCCAGGCACCCAGGACCCCATTTCCCTCTGTCCCGCCAGCAGGCACCAGGATCTGGGCTTCCCTCGCAGCCCCGGCTTCATCCGGAACGATGTCCTATCTAATTAGCATATTATGCTGTTATTATTATAGACCCCTGCTGTATGTCTAAGAGGGGTTATTTCTATGTAACTCAGCACCTCAGTCAACAGCCTCCGGATTTCCTAACATAATTCAGAGGAGACGGAAGTCCTTGTTGAGATGGGCCTCAGCTTCTGGGCAGTAAAGTTTTCAATGCCGTCCCCAGGACTCAGAAGCACATTGGGTAAGTAAGTGCACTGGGTTAATGACTGAAAAGCCGGGTGTGCGTCCCCTCTGACTCACTCACTGCTGGGCGTACGTCCTCCAAATGACACCCCCACAGCTGGAGCACCTCAGCGGCAAATAGCATCAATGCTCCTCACAACGGTCCTCCTCTGAGTTCAGCCCAAACCAGGAACCAGACAACATACAGGACCCTGAGACCTCGGTGGGCCTAGGAATGGGCTTGCACCAACACAAAGAATTAACACTACGGGGCAAATGACCGGTTCCTCCCTTTCTACAATGGGTCTGTGAAGGCACCAGAGTCCCCGCAACAAGGTCTCAGCCAGATGTCCCACAGCCCCCCGGCACTCACTGTGCTATGCAGGGGCAAGCAGCTGTGGTATAACCACCCACTTTACCCTCTTCTTAAGCGATCGTCCTTTCACTACCGTTTTCTTGCTCATTTTTCTCTGCACTGGTCTGCAAAGGCCTGAGGACAGGCGTGGTCTTGCCTCTCCGATATAGCCCGTAAGTCTCGGGCAAATCAGGCCCTCCAGCAGGGTAACTGGCCCTCCTGCTCTCCTCCCTCCACCACATTTTCCTTACTCTGTCGTCCACTTTCAGTAGGAGAGGATTCATTTTCATTTGAACGGGAATTAAAGAAGCACTGATTATGCCAATTGAACTTTCAATTACTTTCTAAATCAAATCTTCCTTGATTGAATAATTTACAGAAATGTATATTGTTTGCATAAAAAAACAATGTAGCTATTTTATTATTTTTAATGTATTTTTATTGGTTTCAGAGAGGAAGGGAAAGGGAGAGAGAGAAACATCAATGATGAGAATCAATGATGAGCTGCTTCCTGCACACCCCCTAATGCTAATCTAGTCTGCAATCGGGCATGTGTAAGAATTGAATGGTGACCACTTCTGGTTCATAGGTTGATGCTCAACCACTGAGCCATACCAGACAGCAATAATGTAACTAATTTTTTTAGGTCTTTATTGTTGAAAATATTATATGTCATTCTTCCCCTCCCACCCCACTATCCCCTCTTCTAACCCGACCTCACCCCTGCCCCAGGCCTTCACCACCCTACTGTCTGTGTCCATGCATTATACCCATATTTTAATTAAACTAAAAAAAAAAAGAAAAAGCCCTGAACATTTTTCTGGAAACACTGTGCATTTAGTTTGACTGACAAGGACATAATCATGAATTAGACAATGCCAAGGAGGAGGATGCTAATTAAATGTCACACATCACAGCCCAGCCAAAGTAACAGAAAGTTACACAGTGGGCTTATTGCTAACAAATCACATAAACAATATACTTTTCTTCTAATTAAAGAGCTCTGTTTTCACTGTCAGACTTTTGAGAGGCTCATATATCACCAAAAAAAGAACATATTATATTTCTCTAAGAAAAAATTTTTCCTTAAACTGTATCCACTAAACACTAGATTTTGTTTTGAATGGGAGGGGTAAGTAATCACTGTTACTATCCTATGTCATAAAAGGCTAATATGCAAATTATCCCTCGGGAATTGGACCAACAGGGAGTTTGACCTCTCTCTGACGTGTGCTGACCACTAGGGGGCGACGCGGGATGAAGGAAGGCCCCAATCAGCCCTGATCGCTGTCCAGGCCTAGGGACCCTACCTGTGCACGAATTTCATGCACCAGGCCTCTAGTTACTCATAATATCATGTTATAACTTATTTTTTTACTACTTTTGATTGATTTTTAGAGAGAGAGGGAGAGAAAAAACAAACATTGATTTGTTGTTCTACTTATTATGCATTCACTGGTTAATTCTTGTATGTGTCCTGACTGGGGATCAAGCCCACAACCTGGGTGTATCAGGGATGATGTTCTAACCAACTGAGCTACCAGGCCAGGGCATGTTTTAACATTTTTATGTGTTCACCTTTGTAACACAAATCACCTCATCCCAGCAAATACCTCAGTTATGCTTCTCAAACAAAACAAACTCTCCAGATCTACTAATAATGATGAATTCTTAATTTTCATTTTTCCTTACTAAAAATACCTACAATTGTTGTAGTAAATAACTTAACATACTAAAAGTGACTGGGCCCTGTCCTAACCAGTTTGGCTCAGTGGATAGAGCATTGGCCTTCGGACTCAAGGATCCCAGATTTGATGCTGGCAAAGGGCACATACCTCGGTTGTGGGCACATCCCCAGTGGGGGTATGCAAGAGGCAGCTGATTGATGTTTCTCTCTCATCAATATTTTTAACTCTCTTGCCTTCTCCCTTCCTCTCTTTAAAAAAAAAAAATCGCCGAGACCAGTTTGGCTCAGTGGATAGAGCGTCAGCTTGCGGACTGAAGGGTCCCAGGTTCGATTCCGGTCAGGGGCATGTACCTTGCTTGCGGGCACATCTCCACTGTGGGGCGTGCAGGAGGTGGCTGATCGATGTCTCTCTCTCATCGATGTTTCTGACTTTCTATCTCTCTCCCTTCCTCTCTGTAAAAAATCAATAAAATATATTAAAAAAAAAATCAATGAGAATATTACAAAAAAAAAATGGTGGTGTGGCTCAGTCAGTTGGGCATTATCCCACACACAAAACAGTTGCCAGTTAAGATTCCTGGTCAGGGCACATGCCCGGGTTCGAGGCTGGATCTGTAGTAGCAGGCATGCAGGAAGCAGCTAATCAATATTTCATTATCACATGCATGTTTTTCTGGCCAGTGCCTGACTACAGAAAGCACTAACAAGTGTTACCTGTTATCACCAGCCTCGATAAGGAAAGGCAGTGGAAAGACAAACACTATCTGACATTTCTTTCCCTCAGGCAGTGTTCTGGCTATCTTAGGCAGGAGATTTTTGCACTGGGACTGATTTTCCCTTATTGTTTTCTTCCTCATCCACCATCATTCCTCCAGAACGGACATGTTCCGAGGTCAAAGCTATCTGAACAGTGGCCACCAGGCTGCAAGGGAGACTCAAACCGAGTTGAGTTTCTCACCACTCGGCTCCCCGGGCAGCAAGCACCGGCGCTGGCATTCGGTAGACTTTACAGCCCTCCCTGTGGCACCTCGCAATGCAGTCTGCAACAGTAAAAGCTCCCTAAACCTCGGGCCCTGTGCTTTTAAACATGGCCTGGGGCTTAGCACGTTAATTGAGGTGCCAACTGCAGGAACAAGCCAAAATCTATGAGCCGCAGGAGGGCTGGCACTGGCCGATCCAGTCCCTGCCCCAGAAGAGGCAGCAGCCGTGACTAGGACTCACTGTCTCAGGACCGTGTTATCTCTAACAAGCGATGTTATCACAAGGTCACCAACAACATACCTTGGGGATATGATTAGTTTTCTGTGGCGGGAAGAAGCAAGATTATCTTCATAAAACAGCATTTTGCCAATTTTACAGAACAAAAAATGGTGTGAAAGTGGTATGAAACTAAAGAGCAAATCAGATATAAAGAACTGGTCATATCATTTGTCAATGGCAGCTGCCACTTTTCTTTCAGAAAACGGGAGGCGGAAAAACGGCTTAGGGTAAAATGTGTTACTTTTTCCATAAAAACTGGTGGTGCAGTAACAGTCAACCCAAATCAAAACGGCTTGAACATCAGGGAAATGTATCAGGTCCCCAACTCAAGTCCAGAGGGGGGAGGCTGAGCAGCCCCGGCGTTTCGGCTCCAGCCCAGGCCAGCAGCCTCCATGGCTTCCGCTGGTTCCAGAAGCAAAGACCCCGAACCCCAACACAAGGGGGAAAAGGCCTAGATTTCCCGCAGACTGAGGCGTCCATGACTGGCTCAGGCCAGTGATGCTCAACCCAGCTGCCTGTTAGAATAACCGGGAAAGTTTTGAGAGAGAAGAGAGAGAGAGGGAGAGAAAAAGGGAGGGAGAGAGAGAAAACACGGAGACACTTGCAGGCCTTACGGTCAGAGTGCTCTCCCTATTGCAACAGTCCCTCTCCCCCTAGAGATCCTCCTTTGGAGTGAGGTCACTCCTTACCGAACAACAAAACAAAACAGAGGCTCCGGCATCTCCCTGCACCAGCTACGCTGATCCGGGAGTAGGACGTGAGATCCTGAAGTACAGTCAGCGCTGAAGACCTAAGCGGACACCTCCAGAGGCTGGGGCGGGCCGTTCCTGGTGAGACACGGGGGTGACGAGGCCATTACCCTGCACAAGTGCCTATTTCACAAAGAACCCGGTGACATGGGTCACAGAAAGATAAGTATATGTGTTCCTTAAAAATATTAAAAATGCCCAAACTCATTCATAGAGAGCTACTAATTAAAAACACACTAAGATGTTTTTCTTATCAGATTGGTGAAAGTCCCGAAGTTTGACAACACGCTCTCTTGGCTAGGCTCTGTGCATTACCAGCGATGGGAGTGTAACCTAGCACAACAAGATGGGAGGGGACTTGGGAGTAATATCTACCAAACGTATCCACGTTAATATCTATCTGCTTCTATTAATCTGCAAAGTACATCTACGTACTAATAAAAATTACACATGCTTTCACCCTCTAGGCCAGCAGTCCCACTTTTAGCAACCTCCCCCACCTAAACCTGCACCAGTTAAAATGACAGATACGAGGTTACTGTACCAGCTCACGATTGGAAACAACCCACATGTCCAGAAAGGGGGGACTCGTTGCAAAATCAATGACACTTCCAAGTTAGTGGGGTACAATGCAGCCCTAAGAAAAACTAAGATACCCATATTCCCATAGGGAGAGATCCTGAGGATATTTTAGTGGAAGACAAAGAAAGTAAAAAGTACAGAACAGTATATATCGTATGCTATCTTTTATATAATAAATGCATTAATTGCTTGTATTTAAAAAAACAAAAAATCCACGCTGCAATGATAAAAAAACAAACCATCTCCAAACACCCAAACACCAAAGGGAAGAATATTCAACAGCCTATCAAAAACATGGTGAGTTCCCGGCAGCATGGCTCGGTGGTTGAGTGTCAACCTATGAACCAGGAGGTCACGGTTCAACTCCCAATCATAGGGCGTGCAGGAGGCAGCCGATCAATGATTCTCTCTCATCACTGATATTTCTATCTCTCTCCTTTTCCCTTCCTCTCTCTGAAATCAATAAAAACATAGAGAGAAGAAGAGAAAGAGAGAGAGAGAGGCACATCATTTAGACTGATCTTCCAATTCCCTTTTGCTACTACACGGACATCTTTCAGTATTAATACTTTACAGTATGTCGATACACATCCTTATGTGCCCTCTTTATACGCTCTCTATAGCAGCACTTTTCAAACTTTTTAAAAATATATTTTTATTGATTTCAGAGAGGAAGGGAGAGGGAGAGATAGGAACATCAATGATGAGGGAGAACCATGGATCAGCTGCCTGTTGCATGCTCCCTACTGGGGATCGAGCCCGCAACCCCAGCATATGCCCTTGACCAGAATCGAACCTGGGAACATTCAGTCAGCAGGCAGATGCTGTCCACTGAGCCAAACCAGCTAAGGCAAGCTTTTTTTTTCTCAAGGCCTCTTTGACACTCTAGAAAATTACTGAGGACCCTGAAGAATTTTTGTTTATATAGCTTATCTCATCATTATTTAACATAGGAGAAGTTTAAACTGAAATTTTTATTATTCATTTAAAAATAAATGTTTTAATTATAACTGGAAAATAACTGTTTCAAACTATTTTTAGATAACTGTAGATATTCTTTGAAGCTACACCAAAACTGGGTAACTGGTAGTTTCCTAAGGTTAGCTGTAATGTAGAATCTAAAATGGTAACAACAAACTTTTATATTCGGTTACATAAAAACTCATTGGTTCATCTTACACCTTGAATGAATCTTTTACCTGTATGTGATTTCATAATATCATGTGTTGATCATTTAGAAAAGAGTGATTCACTGAATTATGTAGATCTTCCAAATAACACATTTCATTATAAGACGAGAGGCCTTGCCAAGACCGGTTTGGCTCAGTGGATAGAGCGTCGGCCTTCGGACTGAAAGGTCCCAGGTTCGATTCCGGTCGGAGGCATGTACCTTGCTTGTGTGCACAACTCCAATAGGGGGTGTGCAGGAGGCGGCTGATTGATGTCTCTCTCTCTCATCGATGTTTCTAACTTTCTATCCATCTCCCTTCCTCTCTGTAAAAAAATCAATAAAATATATTATTAAAAAAAAAAACAAAAACTAGAGATCCGGTGCACTAATTTGTGCACCAGTGGGGTCCCTTGGACAGAAACTGGCTCTCCGACATGCCCCGAGGGGTCCCAGATTGCGAGAGGGTGCAGGCCAGGCCAAGGGACCCCACCAGGGCATGATCAGGGCTGGGGAGGGACGCAGGAGGTTAGCCAGCCAGGGATGGACCGTGGGAGGGCTCCACGTTGCGTCTGGCCTGTCTTGCTCAGTCCTAATCAGCCAGACCCCAGCAGCAAGCTAACCTACTAGTTGGGGCATCTGTCCCCTGGTGGTCAGTGCATGTCATAGTAACTGGTCGACCAGTTGAGTGTCTGTCCCCTGGTGGTCAGTGCATGTCATAGCAAGCAGTTGAGCAGCCTTGGCATATAATTAGCACATTACCGCTTTGAGTGGTTGAACAGCCAATCAGATGACCAGATACTCAGCATAGTAAGTTTTTATTATATAGAAGGATATCAAAATACCACATTTATAAATGGTACCACTAATCTCTACAAAATCAGATTATTTCCACAATCTATTTTTTTGCTGGAAGGCTAAAAGTTTTATCTTTGGCAACAGATACTACCAGTTGTTTTCTTTGAAAGACACCTTTTTACGTTAACTCTGAAAAACCATCGTTGGTCAGTGTAGTTTTTCATCATAGTTTTAGTAAAAGTGACAGTCCAGGATGTAAGCACTAGTTCAGACTGCAACTCAAACTGTCCCCCTGCTCTGCCTCGAGATAATCAATCCACACAGAAAAGCGCTAAGCATGCTTCCCATTTCATCCCACAGGACAGTAAACACACATACACAAGAATCAAGAGTTAATAAAACTAATAGTTTTTGCTACTTCACCGAGGACATTAAGTGAAAGCCCCCCCCCCTTTTTTTTTAAACTATGGGTGCATAGGACGCATACATGGCTACCAGTAAACTAGCAGTTAGGTACCACAGCCTTGATTCAAGCATTACTTTTGCACCGTTCGTGCAAGAGTACAAGTAACATCTTGGTATTGCATTAATATGCAAGCAGTTTTAACCTTTGAACCCCAAAGGGGTGTACAGGAACATCTAAGGGACTGCACTGTTCAATACCAGGATAGTTTCCCAAGAGTGAGATTTTACTGGGTCACTGCTATGTACACTTTAAATTCTAAGTCTGGTCAGAGCTCTCCTGAAAGTCTGAACCAATTTTCCTATTTCGCTAGCACTTTAAAACGTAAATAATTCCCTTTACAAACGCTGAATTTGGAAAGCACCAGAACGTAACTCATTGCCGTGTCTGCCTGTCTAAAACCAATGCTAAAATATAACCAAATGTTTTAAGGCAAAAGTAAAATCCAAGAACCCAGAACATTTAGATAAGGTGAATATTGTTCTGTAAAAGTCAAACCTCAACTGTCAAGTGCAAGTTCAAACAGAGACCTTTGTTTATTGTAGTCATCCATTGTTAAGAAGTTTGAATTTTAAAGTATATGCCACTTGCACACACCTTTGCCTATAGAGTCCGTGGGTTCAACCAATACCTATAATAATAAAAGCATAATATGCTAATCAGACCGGACATCCTTCCAGATGTCCTTCCGGATGAAGCCGGGGCTATGAGGGAAGTCCCAGTTCAGAGTACCAGAGAGAAGGCAGGCCCACTCCTGCAGAAATTCCGTGCACTGGGCCTCTAGTTTTCGCATAAAGTACCCCGTCTGGCAAATGTCAGGCTGCAAGTGGCCAGAGAGGACCCTAATAACTGGTGCGCGGTCCACCCATCACAAACATCTCCCAAGCTGACCCTCACTTAACACCTCACCCAGAAGTACCAGACGTGAACAAACAGCGCAACGCGGACTATCAGAACCCAAATGCCAACTATGTCCCTAAAAAGTCCAAGACAACTTTTTTTTTTTTGCCCCAAATGTCCTCTGACACAGGGAGCGTGGAGGGGGAACTGTCCCTCCATCCCCGGGAGAGGATCACCCCTGGAATAAAGTCCAATAACTGGAAGCTGGCTAGCAACTCAATGGCACGTGCTCCCTGCCTGGCTCTTCCCACAGACTGCAGAGTGTGTGCTTATTTGTGACTGAGGAGGGCAAGGGTACCCGTGCCCACCAGGACCCGCGGTTCTTAGGCTTTGGGGGAGGCCATGGCAAAGGCTGTGTGCAGAGAAAGTAGAAGAGGGGCGTCTGTGCACCTGCGGGAAGAGCCCGCGCCCCAGGCTGGAGCAGGAGGGTGGCCTGGGGATCCTGGGAAATCACTCAAGTCCAACCTCCTCAGGGAGCTGGCGGCGGGCACCGGCTTGTCCAAGGTCAACCAACAGGCGGGGAGAGCCAGACAAGAAATAGCCAAAAAGAAAAATGCTGAATGACCGACTGTCACCCGTCACCACGCAACTTTTTCTTCTACAGAGACACGGGGATGGCTACAGTAGCAGAAGGTGCAAGTACAACAGGAAGGAACCCACACACGTGCTGCTGCTGCTGCTGCTGCTGCTCCCCACGCCTCGGCCTGACCCCCCCCCCCCCCCGAAGCCGGCAAAGCACACTCACCGTGTTCCACAAACACGTTGCAGTGGGGGCCGCCGTGCCTGGATGACTCCTTCTTCCCTGCGACCTTGATGAAGTGCAGGGCAGGCAAGCTCGGCCTCCGTGGGTCGCCCAGCACTTTTCCAGGCTGCTGCCCCATAAAGTAACGGTGGGGACCCCTTTCCGGGAGAGGGTGCGAGGGTCCTTCCAGAACTGGTCCTTGAGCTCGTGGCGGGGGTTGGGGGGGGTGGAGGGACAGGACGGCCCCGCGTCCACGTGGGGCTTCACATTCAGCGCATGTCCCGCATGTCCGCGAGTGGGGAGCGGAGGTCCATCACGGGGAGGCGCCTTCCATCAGGCTGGCCCGTGTAAACAGGGGGTCCGGTTATTTCTTTTTGCAGCTGGTCAGTCTGAAGTCATGGCAATGGCCCAACCACCCACCCACCCCCCAAAAAAATAAAAAAAAGCTGCTTGATGAAGGCTCTTGCACTGGCTAAAACCACAGAGTCTCTTTCCAGGAGGAACCCCTACAACCGGAAGGATTCACAGGAAGGTGCTGCTGCAAAAAGGGGTGAAAAACTCAAGTTTCGAGAGCAAACGTCGATGAAGTCTTGGGAGGCC